>NQII01001958.1:320660-358580 GCA_002778355.1 Clitarchus hookeri | reverse complement strand
GCGTCAAGGAATCGCGAGAAGACGTGAGCACGAGCCGACAGCCATCCAGTGAGACGACACCAACTGCGGGCCTTTGTCCAAGGCCTACCACTTCACCGGAGCTCATCTCCAGATGACAGCTTACCAGCACCCACAGCAGAGATAAGTATACAGTCGCCGTCCAGAGAAGCCCCCTCCACCACGAAGTCGTACACAGTTAATACGAGTAGCCAGAATAGAGTACCACACCTCGGAAGTGTTGCTGTATGTTGTTTTTTGTTCAAACTCGAGACAATATATTCGTCGTTCAAAATGAAACTGCAAAAGACTACCTTATTGAAAAACCTTTAACCTTCTAGGCATAATATAGTCTATGCCGGGAGGAATTAACTACGACACTATAAGTAACCCTGTATTCTCCACAGATGGGGTAAAGCGCAAGTTACATTGGCTTCCCCAACCAAATAGCATCAACGATAATACCAGACTTTTTGGTGGCGCTCTACTGCTGCTGTCCGGTGATTTCAGACAGACATTGCCGTCATTCCACGCGCTACATATGCAGACGTAATTAACGCATGTTTGAAACAATCATACCCTTGGAGAAATTTCAATATATTACGCCTTACCATAAATATGCGTGTTCAACTGCACAACGATCCATTGGCACTGTCATTCTCCGAACAATTGTGCAACATTAGCAATGGAAAAATTCTATTGCATGGAAATACACAATGCATCAAATTGCCATACATTTTTTGCAACATGGTAGCCACGAAAGATGCTTTGATTGAAAGCATATTCCCAGATTTGCGCGCTAATTACATTAATCATGCGTGGCTACGTGAAAGGGCTATTTTGGCAGCAAAAAATATTGATGTTGATGCTATTAATTTCAAAATACAACAGTCATTGCCTGGCAATGAGATGTCGTTCAAATCGATCGACACTGTTGTTGATCCTGACGAAGCAGTCAACTATCCTGTTGAATTCTTGAATTCACTGGATTTACCGCGAATGCCACCACATAACTTGTGATTAAAAATTGGTTCACCAATAATTTTGCTTTGGAATTTAAATGCACCAAAGCTATGCAATGGCACGCGATTGGTCATAAAAAAAATCATGAGCAATGTACTTGAAGCTACCATTTTGAACAGCAAGTTTCAAGATGAAGATGTTCTCCTGCCACGGATCCCAATGATCCCTTCAGACTCGCCCATTCCATTCAGAGGCCTGCAATTTCCACTTTGCTTGGCATTGGCAATGACTATTAATAAGTCACAAGGCCAAACAATGTCCATTTGTGGGTTGGATCTAGAAAATCCATGCTTCTCAAATGGCCAATTATATGTCACGTGTTCTCGCGTTGGCAAACCATCAAGTTTCTTCATTTATACACCTCAGGGATTGATGAAAAACATTGTTCATCAACTCACATTAAGATAACAACGAAACAAACTTTATTTCTTTTAGTATTAAGATTCAACATTTATTTCAACATACTTTACTTTTTTTACATTAATAAAAATATAACTGTTACATGAATTATTTACATTAATGAAAATATGACTGTTGCATAAATTTTTTACATTAATAAAAATATGACCGCTAATAGCAGGCAAGCCAATGTTCGGGCAGGACGTCTGCCGGGTCCGCTAGTTACTTATAAAAAAAATATGTTTCTTTTAAAACCTGCACCCTGTGAAATGTTTTTAGTTTTCGAGTAATAATGTGCCATATCAAAATATGACAACTTACATTAAATAAAAATTTCTAAAATTTGGATAAATAATTTTTACAAGCTCATTCATATAGGCAGTTATTTACAAATTTTTGTTTTATTTATATTCTATAGTGAAGTCCCATCACTCCAAACTAATTGGCACTGAGGCCTATTTGTATGTCACAAGAGTGATGTGGATGGTGATTAGCCATACTTACTGCAAAACTACTTGAGTGACGAGTCATTGCAACTGCACACTGCTGGTTTTTTATTTCAGCTGACTGCTGTCATTGTTTCAGTATATTTATAAACACAACCAAGTTCAGAGTAACGCTACACAAGTGTAAATTGTGCAACTACCCTGGCAATGTTCACCATTGCTCATATGTGCACCTCTCCTTGTTCTTGATATCTGCCAACAGACAGGCAATGATTTAAATGTCTGTCAGTCCAATTTGTGCTCTGGCTAGCTCAGGTAAAACATTTAAATTAAAGTAAATGGGCCATTCCACCATCATGTCTGGGACATTCACACAAATTTGTATGATACATTTTTCCGTTATTTTACCACAACAGGCAAAAAAATATTCCCATTATGCTTATGCAGTAGAGAAGTAATGAATTATTTTTAATTTTTTACATGAAATAAAAATTGTTTATCCATTCATATACCAAAAAATAAGGTCAATATGATACCTGTCACCTGCAGGACATATACAAGTTGATTCGTGATGATAAGGCGAATTGAAGGAGCTTATTGCTCGGCTCAATAAGAGTAAAAATGAAATACAAAATTGGTTGTATTCACAATACCTTAGTATTTAGAGGAGGAGGATGACTGTTCAGAGAAAGTAACATAACATTGACTATTACGAAACTACAAACACGCATGTTGTTGTAACAATTCACTGTTTACTACATGTAATGGTAGGCAATGTACATGTTAGTGCTTCTGATGGTAACCTACTTTTGTAGGAAATGTTCAAACACGCCACCTCCGACGTCAGTACATTTCACCGCATGCATGTGGGCCATGCGCATAGCTCGCCGAAGTTGTGCCACATGTCTATCTTTGATACGGGTTGCAGTATCACCAATACCATTACTGAGTATGTCTGACTAACTACGTGCCAATGTTCAATGCTGCGAACGTACACTCCACATTGGTTCGATCCTGTGGATCATTATAACACCATACATACTGCAAGTTATACCACATAAATATTATTATTTTTTTACTTCTGTTGACCCTAGTAATCAGCTCCTTCAGTTTGGCCATATCGTCACAAATCATCCTGTATGTAGGACACCTTGAAAAGACATTTCATTTTAACTGAAGAAAACTTTTGCAATTCTGCTATTTTGTTAACTTTGTATTATTTTTCTTACATGCTATGATGTTATACACCTGTGATTATGATTAAGTGAAATATTTTGAACATACGCCATTGCTTCACTATGTCGTCACAGAAACCCAAGTCTGAGACATGAAACAAACAAACAAACAAAAAAACAACAAATAACGAGCCGAGAGTAGCTGTAGTCAAAATACGAAAATAAAATGTATAGTAAATACCACAAGGAATTTTGTCAGATAAATAAGAGCATAGGAAACAAAAAACAAAATTATAGAATGAATTAGCAAACAAAAAAACATAAAAAAAAAACAAGGACAACCCAAATTAAGACAGCACAGACAATCACAAAGAAAAAGACCAAAAATTTTTTTCGCAAGGGACAGGATTACATAACAATGGAGTAACAGCCGCAAGGACAGGAGCACATAACAATGACACAGAAGAACACAGCTGGTTTCAATAAAATGTAAAAAAATGAAAAAACCAATCACAACACAACTAAAACAGCACAGACAAACACTGAGACAAAGACGAAATTTTGCACAAGGCTGGCAGACACAACTATGACGATACAAAGAACACAGTTTCAATCAAACTGAAAAAAAAACCCCAAGGACAACACAACTAAGACAGCACAGATAAACACTGAGACAAAGACAAAATTTTGCACAAGTCTGGAAGATGCAACGATAATGATACAGAAGAACACAGTAGAACCCTTCTGTGTTATCATTGTGTCTTCCAGTCTTGTGCAAAATGTTGTCATCAACTCAGTGTTCATCTGTGTTGTCATTAATTTTTTTTTCATTTTTTTCCATTTGACTGAAACCTGACACCAACTATGTTCTTCTGTGTCATCATCGTTGTGTAGTCGAGCCTTGCGGCCGTTACTCCATCATTCTGTGATCCCGTCCTGTGCGAAAAAGTTTTGGTCTTTGTCTCTGTGCTGTCTTAATTTGGGTTGTCTCTGGTTTTTTAGTTTTATTATTTGATAATTCATTCTGTAATTTTGTTTTTTTGTTTCTTACATTTTTATTTATCTGACAAAATTCCTTGAGGGGTTTATTATATGTTTTATTTATATATTTTGACTACAGCTGCTTTTGACTGGTTATCAGTGTTCATTTTTTGAGTTTGTTTCTTGTCTCAGACTTGATTTTCTGCAATGACAATGAAGCAAAGGTATATATTCAAAATATTTCACTTAATCATTAACCCCCATTGCAAGAATCTTTTAAACAACCCCTGTGCTTATAAAAA
Source organism: Clitarchus hookeri (assembly GCA_002778355.1). Classification (NCBI taxonomy): domain Eukaryota; kingdom Metazoa; phylum Arthropoda; class Insecta; order Phasmatodea; family Phasmatidae; genus Clitarchus; species Clitarchus hookeri. Next base: position 354,257 of record NQII01001958.1, on the reverse strand, counting down.
AAGTTATAAAGAAATTTTACCTTGGTATGAGAAAAAAATTAATTTTCCACTGTCACATGTGGGACACCTATGTCATGTGCACGACAATGCGCAATTCATAAGCACAGCACATTAGAGTTTAATAAATTTTTAGTATGAAACATTTATTTAATTGCACTAATAGGTAATTGCAGGAGAGAAAAGCCCAAATTAAGCCTATTTCCAGAAGTAGAGAAACATGGCACAGATGATATTGACATGTCATTTAGCCTTGCATAAAATAATTCTTATACAAAATTGGCCTTTCAAGAATACAAAAACCTATTATAACGTTTCTGAAGGTACCAAAAAATAGAGACTGGAAAAATTATGCAACAGGGAAATTTTCTATTGAATATATACCGGGTAATTCACCCAAGTATGTGGATTAAGAAGTTATGCAATACCACCATGCTACAGCCCATGGCGCAAACACTGGACCCTGACAGTGCCATTAGGTCTGGGTTCAATTCTCGGTGGTGACAGGGGATTTTTTTTACAATCATTACTAGTGCTTAAACATGTAATAATAATGAATGTAACACTAAATGAATTAATACCTAATTACATAGAGATGAAAATTTATGTTTGTAGTGCACACCACACAAAATTACGATGCCCCTGAAGAGCCCAAGTAGGATGTGGCGACATCAAGCTGACAAAACCGCCAAGGTTTAGGTAATTTCAAGGGTAATTTACTGTCAAATGCACCTGGCGTCCATGTGCAGGTTTGCTCGATTTCACAGTAATGTTGGAAGACGAGACGTGAGATTGAACCCCATACAAGTCATATAATGTTAGTCTACGTAACTATCAGCACATTTTAATCAGTAATTTTAATTTTCACAATCCTTTACATCAAGAGAAGACACTTCAGCACCATCATCATCAGTAAACTGGTAATAAAATTTTTCTACACGGCCAGTCCTGACTTTAATACCCGGCGGCAGCAACTACTCAATATTCTAACTCTACTAATAGAAATCCGCCCCCTTGTAAATTCAGCATTCTGACTGTTAAAGTTCCTTTGTGCTTTTAATTTGCCAATAATTTTACTTTTCATTTTGATTTTAACTTCAGCCATCATTTGTCCAGTTAATTCTGTAACAAATCAATCCTACCACGCAATTCTCCTGTTTATTGTTCACATAATAATTCTGCAAAGGTATTCCTCAATTTTAGACAATTCTTCAAGCGTCTCATAGCAATCCCTGAGCAAGCTTAAATCATGTTACATTTCTGACATGGCGCAAGTTTACATGATATGATAATTAATATCTCTCTTACACACACATACACACACACACACATAATGTAAATAGTATGCTTTTGGTGGCAACTGACAAATGCACTTGTTTCTCGGTGTACAACTATGAGTTATGTAACTGCCTGCTACATTTCCATTTTTAGCATTCTGTCTTATTGCATGTTTTAAAATTATGTACACAATAATAATTACTGGTATAGTTATACTTGTTGTCACTATGTAATGTAGTATTCACTTGTTTGTTATGTCAATTATTATTTATTCATTATTATTACTCACTTTTCATTAAATTCATTATTACAAATTACCATTCTCATTTGCATACATATTTAAGCCCTAGTAATGATTGTAAAAAAAAATGCTTTCACCACCGGGAATTAAACCCGGACCTAGTGGTGCTGTCAGGGTCCAGTGCTTGTGCCATGGGCTGTAGCATGGTGGGATTGCATAACTTCTCAATCACAGGCTCTGGTGAATCATCCGGTATATAAATGTTATAGATCAAGTTAGCAAACTTAAAAATCCAGTCATGGTAAGTGTGAAAGTCAGGGTCCTAGATGTGAATCACATAAAATTTAATTGCCCAAAAATTTGTAAAGTCCTCTGTTATTTGCCACAACTGGAGGAAAAACTTTTCTCAAAATATCTTCAAAAGTATATTTTATATTATCACAATATTTTGGCCACTTAAAGCCTGAAGAACCCAGAGACTTCAGAAGTATGCATAACATTAACTGTTGCTCCATCTTGATGCATTTCGGTAATTTCTCCCTGTATTCTATCACTTCCTATTTGACGACAACCCACTGGTTGATACCAAGGTCACCAGTCCAAATTATTCAAATTATTGCACCTTAGTCTCCAAACATTGTGACTCCTGAGGAGGGGGGGAGGAGGGCAATGGGGAGGGAGAGACACGCGCGCGTGCACGCACGCATGTACACACACACAAACCAGAAACTGATTTCATCACATGGAACTTAGATATCCCAGGGATGGCATACACATCTCTCCATGGTTTAATATTTTCCACAGGGTCAGTTATGTAATCTTCTTCAATATAGAATATCTGTCTCTTCATAACCAATTGAGCTGCGAGATTTAAAAAATCTTTTGCGCTCTGAGCAACTGAATCTTGCGATCCTTGTTGGCTCATTACGTTATGACGTACCAATTTCTTCAAATTTACACCTACACTATCTACAACTCCTTTGCCATGAGAGGTGGCAAAGTATTTCTAAACAAATGAAGTTTCATACTTATCAAAAAGAATGGCTGCCAGAACTTTCAACATGTACTTGTTTTTAAATTCAGATGCAGGGCCATCACTCCAAATTACCTCCTCTCTTGGTTTCACAGAGTTGTTCTGCCTGTCATTCTGAAAGATGTGTTCATAAAAGAAATCCACATAGGCAAAAATGGTATCTTTGTTTTTCGTGTCTGAGCATATGAGAAAAGTATGACAATGTCCATTGAAAAACACAGCAGCTGTAATTAACAGAACACTTTCTCTGGACAAAAAATCACAATTATTTAATTGGTTATTCACATGAAAATGACATAAAATCTATCTGCAATATACAAACAATGTTACTCTTCTCATTTTTGTCTATGTTGAAAGCGGCACTCTGAATTCACTTCAAATTTACATATTTGGTAAATCTTTGATAATAATCTCGAATAGTTCTCCAACCTGACCATTTACCACTTTATTTCACATTTATCATTGATGCTTTCCCAAACTTTCCAAGAAATCTCACCATCTATACCACTTGGAACTGGCATTTGCTTTCTATTACAAAAGGATTCACATTTGTTTAGCCAGCAATTAGAGTTCAGGCTTGTGTCAAATAATATGTTCTCCCATTATGAGTTTAAGTGTATTTCAGATCTTTTACTTAAGTATAGGATTTTAATTTATTTTGCACTTACACTAATCAGATGATGTATTTTTCATGAGGAGGACATTTCTTAGCCGTAAACTATAAAATTTGGAAAACACAAGTTCACAGTTTGGATTTTCCTGCTTGAAAATAAAAAATTGCTTCCTTTAAAAACATGGTGAGAGTGTGCTTCTGCAGTTTCAACTTCTCTCCATTTTCCCCACACTGTTACGTGGCCTTTCATTCCTGAGCACGTGTATACTATGTCAGGTCTCAAGAAGCATTCTTTCAACTTAGCATAGTCCTTCTGTGGGGAACTTCCCAAGACAGACATAGCATTCTCCATTTTATTGACTAAAGAGAGAAGGAACAGTTTTGCCTACCCTGTTATTACTGTCTTTCGCTTCTGTGGTGAGTTATAAAGTGCTCAAGCTGATCTCTATATGGCTTTTCCAAGAGATTGTGGACATTTATACAACTCTACAAGGTCAGTGCTGTGTGAAAATCCTGCAGTAGAGGTAGAGATAGACTGTTTTGATGCTTCAACCATTTTTTTGGCCCTTTGCAGTTCTTCTTGTCTCTTTCTCATATTCTAATTTTTTTAAACTGGTTTTAACTCATATTTTGTTTCTTTGATCTCTTCATTTCATTAATACATTTATTCTCTCTTGTTATTAAAGTCTGCATCTTTATTTTTTCCACCTTCTCTCATCTTTTTCATTCTCCTGGCATTTGTTCTCTTCAGATCAGACATTGTCACAGCTATGTGGGGAGGGGGGAAAGTGTATTATGTCTGTTATTGACTAAAATAATTTTCAACCCAAAGTTTCAAAACAACACACATTACACCTTTTTCTCTCTGCATAAACAAATAAGCAAAAGGATAACCAAGATTGTAAGTGCACTGAAAAGATGAATTTGTGTAGGTTTGGAGAAAATAGGTTACTTCGTCCTCTTTTTTACATTTGTACTTAATTTGTAGTAATATTACATAATATTGTAGCAATTAAGGAGGCCTAAGTCTTTAAATAGCTTAGGGACAAGTTGCATATCCAGCTTGTAAAAAAGTGTGTCAAGTGCAGAGCAAACGATAAACACAGTTCATGCAAAGTATTTGACATGTTAAAAAAACTAAAAAATTTATGTAATTTGCAGACTCAAAAGCTTGTTTTCAAAACGTCTCATGAAAATAACAGTCTGAAAATTATGGTGTTCAGACCAAACATTACATAATTGTGTCATGTATAAGACAACAACATTCACGGTTGTTTTAACTTTCATTACATTTTATGACTTAAAAGAAAACCATTACCAACAATGACCACATACTCTTAAATACATGAGAAACTGATGCAAAATCCCAAATGCAAATTTTAATTGCACAACAAGCTTTCAAAGTATATTACAGTATGTATTCAAAACCAAAGAGCAGCCATCTTACATCAATAATGCCAACCTATAAATTCACACAACACAGATATTTCCATGTGAGAAAATTAATTTTATACTCTAGCTAACAATCTATTGTAGTATTGACATTCCTAAATTTTATTATTATTACGCAATGTCTTTTTTTTTTTGTGAAATTTCCCAAATATTAATTATACTTGTACTTTTTCCAATGTCGTTCCCCTGAATCACGTCTTATTCCGTTGCGATTCACACTCTTTCAAAATTAAAAATCTTGCAGCTGGTTATACACTAGACCAGGTACGCCTATCCACGGCATCTAACCCATTCCATAAACTCGCAAATCATTCTGTAAATATTAAAAATAAAATGTCTTGCGGGTGGCAAGACGTGAGTCTGGGTGCATTTTCCATGGCATCCAACTGTACTCTGCTAATGGAAGATTCTCCATAACAGGATGGGTTTGAGTAGCATTGAATCAAAAAAATTGCATGCATTTGAACACACTTGCCTTCACAGCACTTTTTCTTGAAAATATCCAATACTCCTTGTGAACATTGGCGTCAGCGTTTAAGGCTGAGGTACGGTAGAAATCAATAACCAGGTTCTTAACATGACGTTTCTTAGGCAGCACCAGATGTTTTGTACTGAAACTGACATCGGAGTTCTGTAAGCATCCTCCCAACGGCACAATTCCCTCTGAATAGAGGAAAGGGCATTGTGATGAAACGAGTAAATTCAAGTCAGCCCGCATCTTCACATGGCACTTGCCTTGAAAAGCCAGCCAATCACAAAACTCAGTTACTAGCCCCTCCCTATGTACTGAATAAGGCATCTTTCCTGGGGAAATGACACAATTTATTTTCCTTTTTGGTCTACAACATGTTATTTATTTCATGTAATACAAAATTTAATCATTAACATTTACTTCTTACATTATTATATTATTATTAATTTCTAGCCTATTTATTATTTTTTATACATTATGCCGCTCTGAAGGTGTGGCTTGACTTTCAGCGGCTAGAGGGGAGGGGGGAAGATGTTAACGCTGTTGGTGTTCCTTGAGGGGGCCGAGAGAGATGTCGCAAGCAAACAAATTGTCGGCCCATCTCTCGTTCTTATGCATTTTTCCAGTCAGCTATCCTTTTTGAAAATGTCTTCCCTGTGTCCGCTGGTTCGGCGTGTGAGGTTTGCATCCTACCCCACCACCCACACAGGGTAGCTGGCAGGTGTTGCTTCAGAGACAATAAAATACGTATTTTTACATACATTTAAACAGCTAAGCATATTAGAAATATGCTATACGTACGTCTGTTACAAGACCCTCACATGGATTTGTGCTCAAACATTTTGAGAGTGAATCGATGTACATGCTGGAAATAAAATGTGGATACATTTTATTATTGATGATAGCAATAACACCATATCTTAGTGTTTACTGACTACATACTTGCAACACTATTTTGAAAACCATCTTGGCCTGTAATGAAAGGTCTATGCAGGTCGACAGATAATTTCTAGTTTATCTGTGGCTGCTACACATCCCGGCTCCCCTTTCAACAGTTGCGTATTGTGTTTTGTCTTTGGATATAAGTCACACATTATTATAACCCCTTGTACTAATTTCTGTCGGTGAAGAAACCTACAGTGTTCCTTTATTACAGCTGCTGTTTTCCTGTTGCTGAAGTGTGCCTAAATGCATGGGTATTCCAGCACTAATTCGCTTGTTTTCATACGGCATGTGAACAAGATATTTTTATTCCTTGTTCCAATTAAACAATAAATTATATTTGACCACAAATTGCCCATTCTCACAAGTTTCCTTTCCTCCCTGATTTTAACTGCTGCTTCAGCTCAGCTAACGGAGGATCGCTTTCCTGTGACTTGATTATATTTTTGCGCCATTGATTGTTCTCCTTCTTGTTTAAAGATTTAATTTCTAATACCTGAAACCCTTCATGACTGGTGACCGTAACACACCCATTTTAGACACTATTTCCTGGCTCCCTGTCCTGCGTATTTTTGGGAAAGTCTAATGTGACCTGACAACCACTCAAATCATAATCACTTATTTTTCTTTGCGACCACCCAGATGTGTGAGGCACTTGCACTGGCAGGTTTAATTTTTTTTAATGATATTTATGCATCAGTACCGTGTCAAAATACTGCAAACATTCCTTTGATGGAGTAGATGGGTATTTTGATCTGTTCTCTTTTTGACCCTGGCCATCTGAGCATTCCCCCCGATTCCCTATTTCCCCTCCTCAGTGCTCAGCGGCGTTGGGCCCGAACATTTGTTCCCTTTAAAAGATGACATTAAAACCTGTAGTGATTCATTACTATTATTTTCTATTTCTACATTCTGTGACCTCTGTATCAAACCGACAAAGCCTGCAGTGTCCTCGAATTGCGCAGACACTACCACACACTATAAAAAGTGAAGTAAATGAACTGTCAAATGATAAACTTGACAGGACTCTGGAAAAGGATAATCGAGAAAGTTACATTCACTAATCAAATCCTACACATATTCAGATGCCGTTATCCTGCATCGAACCACCCTTGGAGTACATGTAGCATTATAATATTTTGCAGCACTGGCGACCAGTAATTTGCCATAAATGCCACTCTTCAGTGCTCATACATCTCCCAGTAATCAGAGACATGTTCTGCACACTTTTCTGCCCTCTCAACCAGCATAAAAATAAATAACTCAACCTTTACTGATTTAACCACACCTACATACCTTAAATACTTATCCTTCATCTTAATAAATTGTATTGGCTATGCATGCCTAGGGGTTCCAGAAGATGTGGCAACATGCTCATTTTGTGCACACATATCTACTACATTTGTCATTCCAGCTTGCACATGTTGCAGTGCCTCATGGTCGTTCAGTACGCTCGTATTTTCATTTCCCTTTATACCCCTTTTGACTTCTGTTATTCTGTCATCAATATTAACAACTTTCACTGTGACTTCTCTGCTAACTTCTTCTCTAAAATTGGTTAACCTACCATCTGTTTGCCAGCTAGATTCTTTAATGTCCAACATAATTTTCCGAGCTACACTTTCCTCAAGTCTATCAAGATTTTTACACATTTTATCTAACTCTTTTATGACTCGGTCCTGCCAGTGGTGTCATTTTACTACTTAGATACAGCCAAATTAATGCTACTGACTCCCCACACTTGGCGGACAAATGCCCATCTCATTACAATATTCTACTTGTTCCGATCCTGAGATCCTACACTGAAGGCTGATGCTGTGTCCACCATCCTCTGTGTCTGCTGCAAATAGTAGGTGAATCTCTGCTTAACCCCGTCTTTAGCACCGGCAAAGTTTCTTCCTCTGCTTCTGGCCCTGAAGCCTGGTACACCACCAGAAGCAGGTGCTACCCTCGCACTGCTGGAAAAGGCTGCAGAGTCATCCATCTGCCGCTGCATCAGGAGGGTTGGTTGCTGAGGGCTCCTATCCCCTCGTCATTGGGATCAGCCACGATTCTTCTGATGTCACTTTTTCACTGTCTGCAGTTTATTAGCACAATTCCAATTCTATGCAAGGTGAATATGTCTCACAGTTAACTGTGGTTCAGGCCCCTTACGTCAGCTGCGCCATACGTAACACCCCCGGCAATGTTCACCATTACTCGTCAGTATACCTCCTCCTGTTCATTATATCTACAAATAGGCCGGTATTGATTTAAATGTCTGTCAGTCCAGTTTGTGCTCCGGCTTGGTCAGGTATTACATTTAATCTAAATTAAATATTAATTATTATACAACATATCTTTTCTAGTGTCACTTCCACACACCATGCCTTATTCAGTCACAATTCGCACAACTTCAGAATTAAAAATCTTTCAGCTGGTTATACACTAGGCCAGCAACTATCCTTGGCATCCAACCTGTCCTATAACCTTGCAAATCACTCCATAAATATTTAAAATAAAATGTCTCGCAGTTGGCCAGACATGAGCCCAGGTGCACCTTTCACTGCATCCAACTTGTTGCCCTGTGACCAGACGAGTAAATTCAAGGCAGCCTACGTCTTTACATGGCACCCACCTTGACCAGCTAGTCAATCACAAAGCTCGGTTGCTAGCCCATCCTTTTATACAAAATAAGGCATCTTTGGAAATGAAACAATTTATTTACCCTTTGTGGCCTATATGTTAATTCATATAATAAAAAATTTACCCCTTAATGTTTACATTTTACTTTATTAAATTATTATTCAATACTAGCCTATTTATTATTTTTTCTACATGATGCCCCTCTGAAGATGTGGTTTGACATTCAGCAGCTAGAATGAGGAGAAGACATTAACCCCGTTGGTGTTTCTTGAAGGGGCTGAAAGACATGCTACAAGAAAACAAATTTTTTGCCAGTCTNTGTTCTTCCTTAAGCAAATCAAACATATTTTCCATATCTACAAAGTTCTTCTGTATAGCCCTATCAACAAAAAAAAATAAAAATTATTATTCTAGTTGACAGTAATAAATCATATACTTTACCCATATGATAACCATTCCTTGGTTCCAAATTATAATATTTAAATTTCCATTATTTAATTTATGAAACTATATATTTGTCCTTATGCATTCTTCCAGCCAAATTGCATCCTTCCTTGCCACCTACACAGGCTGGCCAGGCGTTGCTTCAGACACATTATAATTCTTATTTTTATATACGTTTAAACAGCAAAGCATATCAGAAATATTCTATATGCATGTCATAATTGTGTTTTTGGTTGATTGCTAATGGCAAGCATCCATAAGCATACTATGTGTAGCCTTATAGATAAAATAGAAGTTTTGAAACATTTAGACAAAAGCAAGAGTATGACAAAATTGTCTGCAGAATTTAGCATTGAGACAGCCTTTTTAGTGATTGGAAGAAGAATAGTGCCAAGGCTGGAATATAATGGCTTTTCTGTACTATAATATTATAATGCAAAAATTAAGTATTCCAGTATAATATGGTTTTGTATTTATCTTATTACTTTTTTCACACACTGTCGTTTGGATTAGCAAGGCTCTACTTGCACTATCTTTACAATTTTATTATTTGCCTTGGGAATTTTGTTTTATTTCACTTTTTTTCTTCAGACCAGATATAAGCAGCAGTCTAGTAAATTTCTCAGACTTTCGGCTGCTGTAGTCTTCTTTGCACCAGAATGGTGCAGATGTACCTGGTTCTTATCTGCAGGTTTCTTCAAATTGCCATGCTTTCAGGTAATGACCTTGGCAAAGATACTGTCTGTTCACATGTTATTTTATCAGGGTGTTTACAAATTTAGACTATCCATTTTTTAAGATTTTTTACAACATTTAAAAACTTTTTCCTAACCTTGCCAAAAAAGAAAGTAAATAATAACTATGAACAGAAAGTGCCCACCCTCAGCCAAATTACACTCTTAGCAGTTGCGCTCCATACAATATTTTGTTTCTATTCTTTTATTTTATTTGTCCCCTGTCTAAACTTTTAATTATAAAACTAACATAAGTGAAAAGTTCATTCTACGTTCTTGGAATAAACAATTTCCTGACATTTGCCAAATATCAGTTCAATTTCAAAAATGTACCTTCACAACAGTGCAAAACATGTCTGACCTCAGGAACAATGCACATCCATACAGCCATAAAACAGAAAGAAATAAAAATCCAGAAAAAATGACAAATTATAAAAACATGAGAATCCAGAAAATCAAATATCTATAAGGCTCGCAAACATTCTGAACAACATGTAAACACAGAAAGGTGTTGCGCCTATGGCACCAGATCAAAGATAGGCAAGTTTTTAAAATGAGACTAAATCAAACCATGCAAGAAGCCAACCCAAAACACATTTTGCATTATACTGCTGTCCTCAATTTGATGACATTTTTAAATTGACTGCACCAACTGTGCATCAAAACCAGAAAAGTGCAATTATCTTGGACTGCCTGAATCTAGTTGCTTGTTGTTCAGCCATATTCACACTCCAATATCTGCACTGACTCTGGAGACTGTGAAGATCTTGTACTCAATGCGAGTGCCAAGGTCAAGTCATGTTTACTGTCAAGTTAAGGGCTTCATATATAGCTCATTTTGATTACACTTCCCAACAAAACAGTTAAATATCACCAATAGTATTTTCATACCTGTGTTTGTGTACAGTAACATATATTGTTATTGTCTGTTTTTACGAGAGATGACCATTACTTTTTCATAAACCAAACTGTCAATAAATATATTTTATCTAAACATTTATGAAACACAATTATGCATTTAAATTTAAGTATATTTGATAATTGGTAATTATTATACATACAACATTTTAAGTCCTTTTGTATAGTAACAAAAAATCAGCTTCAGCCTTAATCTAACACAATGTTTGAGGTTACGTATTGTATTTATTATGTCTACAAGCAAATTCCTCTACTATTGGTTGTCTGCATTCAGATTTTGTTGCGTTGGTCCACTGAAAATCTATGGCTAGAGGTTGCGCTATAAACATTACAAAGAATCATGGTGCATCAAAAGATATTGGATGTTGAAATTTTTATGACCTGAGCTCATAGTCCATGACTTTATCATATCTTTCACGAACAAAATGCTATTCCATTAGTTTTTAATGACGTTCATCTTTTATCACCATCCAAATTGGGCAAAACTTACATTCTAGCAGCAGTTTTGGGAACAAATTTAATTGTCTTTTCTTATGCTTTCCTGCAAGCTCCAAGTAGCTTCACTCAAGGATTTCTTGCGTCACCCTGAAGCCTCTATGACATATGGTCGTGGTGCTTCAGTCTCTGTGGTGCTTTTTGGGACTTAAGTTTCCACAATACAGTTTAGTATTTTTAACATGTAATGAGAAGATTGGCTTATGTAGTTTCTTATGAGCATTTTCCAAATTTGATGTAATTTTGTAAGTTCAACACGAGTTCCAACATTTATCTGTTCCCCTTCAGTTCCAAAATCGTCAATGTCCTTTTTATTTATTTCCATTTTTCACTGTCTATTATAGAGATTTCATGTGTTTCAACATGGTCTGACATAAGTCGATACAGTTTTGGTACAACTTGCGTATGCTTTGGTGCAGTAGCCATCTCCCAAGTACAGTTCTAATATTAATAATATATAATAGATGAATTGTGTGCTAATATTCATATTCTGTATAGTGTTTGTGTAGGAAATACATTGTTATAACTGTATTTTAGTAGCAGCTTTATATAGTAAAGTACCATAATCAATATGCATGGATTGGCCCAGCTATAAACACATTAGCAAATTGCAAACACTACTTCACCTTAAAAATGAATAGAGGTATGATACCGAAGCAGGCATCAAGTCATTCCCTTCCTCAAATTTACTAGTAATATAACTATAAAATTACTGTGGAACATGTTATTTAATTTGATAGTTAGATAAATGTGTTCTCAGAATGTGTTATTTTACTTTGATAATTAGAAAAGAAAGAAAGAAAAAGTACTGCCTTTGTGTGTAATTTAGGTTGTTATAAGAAGAGACATGATAATTACATACACCTCCTGTACAATATGCAGTTAATGGTGAAAAAATAAAATTACGTTTCCTAGTTTAAAATCGATAAATAAAGAGGCTTCAACATGCTCACTAATGTAATTTTACTTCTCTACTGAAGAAAAGTTATTACAACTTCTTTAAACAGTAATGATGTGCTGATTAATGCTTTATTTGCAAAGTTATTTAGTATACAGGTAATTTGGCGATACAAATTTGTGGGGTTCATTATGCACCAACTTCATGAAAACAGATTTTATATCTACCACTAGAGCAGGTCGTTAAAGCCATTGGTATAATAACAAAGTTTCACAAATGAAGTAAACAACTTCTTAAAATTCAGAATATTAAAAATTTAATTTTACAGCGGTGTTGCATTACCAACAAGCGTGCTAGGCTGGATAATTACGGCCGTGTCAGCTGATGGCGTCACTCGACAAAATACCGCCAAAAACTTTCATCTTGAAAAACTCAATAAAAATGTCATTAAAGAGTGCCGAGACCTCTTCTAAATATGTCTTGCCTCTTTCCTGACATTTAACTGAATTATTGGTGCGAAAAGAAAAATTAAAATTGCTGCAGGAATTATAAATACTTCAGCCATTTTCAAAATAACTAAGAATGACACCTCTAGCAAAGACATCACAAACGTGAAACACCAAACATGTCATAAGCTAAAATGTACTTCCTTGGCACTCAGATTATTAATAAAACTATTCATAAGACAATAAAATTATATTAAGTTAAAAATGATAATTAAATGGGTAGGTGTAGGAGACATTATATCAAGTTAAATCTAAGTACACCAAGGGGGCAAAACTTAATTAAAATTAACTGAAAGATATAAACAAACAAGAGATTATTAACTCACATAAACAGAAATAAAACATTAATAAACAATCTGTTACTGTAACTGGTATAGATTAGACCTTCCTGCGGACAAGAAAATAGGTTAACTTATTTGAGGGTCAGCACTTGAAAACTACAAACATGACAAAACAAACATATAATTTAAATAAGACGACATTCAAATAGCTGGATAAAAAAAACAATACAACATTGATTACACAAAAGAATATGAAAAAGTTTATTGAATTAAAAGTAATTCTTATTGGGCTGAAAACAAAATAAAACACACGAAACATCCGGTAACACTCGAAAGCAAACATATTCATTATAGAGAAAATTATTCTGATTTCAGTCTGCTGAAAACCAATATGAACATGATCCTGTTAAAACCACTGAAGCAAAAATGATAATTGGCTGAAGAGGTGGGCAAGCACCATAGCACAGTAACTTGTGATGCTCGATGTTTCAGATGATAGCCTTTGACACGCTTCGTTATAATACACAGATGCATGATCGGCTGCGTCGGTTTTCAACGTACTTCATGCAGGTTAAATGTGAGAAATCGTTGTTCAACGTGATGCGTGAACATCATTTAGTTCCATGCAGTATTAATAGTGTTTACAATTGCATGATATGTGAAAATCACTCATATAGCTGCGTATATGCTGTCCGTCTCAGTGCATGTAACGGTTTTCTCAGCAAAGCGTCTATCATACTATTAAAATAATGTTTCTATAGCATCTCAATCCTGGTATATCAGTTTATAATGTGCTTTAAATTAAATTTAAATAGCTCACTAATGCACTGCTCACCATTTAATTAGTTCAAGTATGGTTACTGGAAATTCAGTTCTTTGGACTGGCATCTGTATTTAATCTTATAATGTTAGAGTTCATTGAAAAATAAAACAAGGTTATTTTATTTACAGTAAAACCATTAAAGGGATAAATGGGAGGAGTATAAACTATTTTTATCTAAGCAGTGATACTCGCTCGTCCTTTGCTACTCATTGTACAGTATCAACAAAAATAAAATATTATATTTTCAGTTCAGTTCACTTATACACCTATCATAAGCAACACTAAGTGATTTTAGAGGGTGTGTTTTGATAGCCCCATTGTCCTAACACAGCAAGGTCAAGTAGTAAATGAACCAACGACGAGACTACACTAAATATAAATTATAAACATCTAGAGAACAATAAAACAATTTTATAACACAGTGAGCAATTCACAAAAAAATAATTCAGACAATATAACAACAAACTTCTTGGCCTCACATCTGTGAGTCACATAGAATTGATACAGCAGTTCGGACAACAGGAGAGAAGATTAATCTAATTGTCCTTATCAACATTTTGGAATGAAATAAAATAAAATTCCTTGTCCCTGTGATTGAATGACTACAACAAGGTAAGTGTAAGCAGCCCTGTTTACGTTTATAAACTCGGGCTTCATATTCCTCTTTTTATCCCATGCCTATGTTGCATTATTTAGTGATCTGATTTTTTACTAACTCGTTCACTGAGCACTCAAGTCATTTCTTCAAGGTGTTACTTGTATGTCTGAACATTGTTCAAGGGCAATTGTAGACATGTAGCAAGAAACTTTAATATAATTTTAATACAACCATTTGGCAAAACAAATACTTTTGGTTTCATTCAGGCTCGAACACTCGGATAGGTAGGCTCAGTGATGTACCATAACTCGCTTCACTCTTACACTATACGATTTTATAAAGAATACTCATCTGAAGAATTAGCTTACCTCAACCCAAAATTGGCTCAAAACAAATCATTTTGACATTTAACTTGTAGAGTTTTGTAAGGTTGCAATTGTGTAATGTTATATTTCCCTGCAGGTGTTCCTTGAGTAACACTAAAACATAGTAGTTCTTTTTGATTGCGACGCTAGGACTCGTCGCGCTAGTCGTCTTCGTCTGTTTCAACTCTGCACGATGGTATGCTCAATGCTCGGCTCCCCTCCCTTTTCCTCCCCTGTTCCCTCTCCCTCATTTTCCCCTCCGCTCACGAGTCATAATTTTTTTACGATCTTGCCAGTTTATTCAAGTCATTGCACAGCTTGTGTTCCTTCTATCCTATGCCCTGCTGTTGCCTGAACATGTTTCTAAAGATTTGCTGCTATTGATTAGATTGCCGCACTTGTCGTCCAACAGACGTGAAGCCGAGTGATTGGGCTATTGAAACGGTGAGTCATGGACCAAAAGTTTGTGTGTTAGCTGGGCTTTTTTAAAAAATGTTTTAATATATTCTGTGGCATAGATGTGTCTTGGGTATGCAGTAATGTTAGTGTTTTTTCAAAATTGTGGTCTCGGTCGCCAGTCTAAATTTGGTTTCGGCTTGAACTAAAACCTAGTGTTGCTGTGTTCTGCCCGTTTTTAATGTGTTGTGTGTAGTCTTGTTTGCTGCCCAAGAATAATTCTTTTTTTAAATACTTTGTGTCCACGACTCTCGCATTGGACTTTGTCAACATTTTAAATTGTGCTCGTTCAGTAATATTTTATTTGGTAGGAGCTTTGACGAGTCATTTGACTGTCTCCACAAAAGTTTCATTTTTTTATATAACATTTTTAAAATGATAATTTTAATGTGTTTGTTTTATGAAAAGGAGACTTTACTGGACTCAAACAGCTGCCCTAATTTCTAATTGCTCTTATAGTGAGTCTAGTCATATAGCGCTTTAATTGTTTTGGGAATTAATAATTGTTTTAAATGAACTTTACTCAAGTTGTGTAATTCCAGTTCATGTAAGTTTTAACCATTTTGTGTGGATCTGGGAAGAAAGAAATAATTTGAACATTGCTTATTTATTGCCAAGTTTCATGTTAAAATAATCTAGTGTGCTACACTTGTTTCAATGTATATTTATTGGCAAAATATATGAGTTGTTAACCAAATTTGTATATATATAATTTTGTTTTGGCACATGATGTCAGTAATAAAATATGATCCCTTGAATGTCAAGAAGAGATTACTTGTTGAATGTTCCCACACAGATCTTGAGTGGCTCATGCATTTCAAAAACCAATCTCCAATATTGAATTTATTTATTTTTGGATAATTTCTGTTATTTCTTGTGCAATTCAGCTGCGATATGTTGCATTGTTTTACTAGACTTCTATCTTCTCTTGTGCTGGCTTGTTTTTTTCTGCATCTCATAGAGCACACATAAGCTTTGGCAAAACTTTAGTGGAGATAGTCTCCGATCGCTCTGGTTTTGTTTCTTGGACTGTGTAATTGGCAGTCCACCCTGAATAGGAACCCACTAATATTAAGCTTAAGAGTCATCAAAAGAAGATGTCAATGGGTTAAAGGGCTCTTTCTTGCCTTTGGAATAACCCTTGTACTACTGGTGTGGTTACATTTGACTCTGAATATTGAACTTGAGAAATTTTGAAAGAAGGTGCCAATGGGTTCAAGGATTCTTGCCTTTGGAAATACCCTTGTACTACTGGTGTGGTTAACTTTAACACTGAAGTAGATGTGTCTTATGGAGGTTTTTGACTGTTATTGTTAAGTGGCTGGTTCTCTGGTACAGACGAGCTTTTGAGACTACTTCCCTGTGATAGGGAATCCTTAGTTTCGCTGTTCAAATCTGTTGTTCTTCGGCACCTCCAGTTGCCCCTCCAGCTCCATCATGGTCCTCTGTGGTACCCGGGATTAAATATATGATATTGTTGCCCCCCTCCACCCAGCTGCTAACAGTACATTGCCTCCAGAAAGAACGCCCATTTTTCCTCATTATCCTGGTTCACATTCTTCACTAAAGTATTGATTTGTGGATTCTGTTGCTGGAATTGTTGGTGAATGTTTTGCTTTGAATACTGTTGGAAATTATGACTGATTTTGTAAATATAATGGCAATAATAAATTTTGTCCAGCTTGTTCATTTTCATGTAGCAGATTGTTCCAAATTTGCTTTTTCAATCTAAATGATGCCTAAACCCTGCTAGGTCTTTGTAAAAATTGCCTGTAAACTGTAGCTAGTAGTTATATGGCAACTGTGTGATGAGTGTTTCTATGAATTCATCGTCATCCATAGGAGCAGTGAAATGACACATACAATCGTACATGGTACTAAAGTGCTCCTCAACAGATTTACTTTTCTTTGGATCAAATTTTTCTTGTGGCAGCTGTGACACGATTCAACTTTGTATTTTGTTGTTCCAGAACTGCCTCAAAAACTGGGTTTTGAATTCTTGAAAACTATCTACTTGTTCTTGGGCCACTTCCCACCAAAAGTAGGTGGTACAGGATAGGATTAAACTCATGCAATGCAGTATGTCATGATTAGTTGGCAAAATGAATTTGGCATACTCTTCCATCTGCTTTAGGTAAATTACTGGATTTTCTGACTCTCTACCTAAATAGGTTTGGTAGCCTCTCTGACCATTGCTTGGCAAGGTGGTGTAACATTGTAGCTGTTGAATGCATATTTGTATGTGGGTATACAGTTATATTTAATGGTGAAGAACTAGTTTCACATCTGCTTTCATGTGGTACTATTGTGGCTTGTGCTTGAGTTTCATTATCAACTGCATGTGTCAGAGTGTCTGTCTCACTCAATAAATTTGTTGACCCGCTTGTCCAATTCATTTAGTTGTGCAGTTAAGGTTTGGTATTTGTCATGGTGAGCCTTTTCTGAATTAGTAAGACTGCTTTTAATGTGTCTTTCAAAGCTACTAAGTTGGTCGTCTACAGCCTTTAAGATTTCAGCACGGTTGAGTTGAGGACATTAGTAGTACCGCCCTCTAAACTGGCTACCCTCTGACAATTGCACAACAAATTATATGGAGTCACTTCCAAATCATGCCGTAATTTGGTAGCATTGGTTTCGGCTTTGTGACGTGCAGCATTCAGATCAGATTGAACCTTTACAACATTCTGGTTAGCCTCGTGAAGTTTATTATCTATATCTGTTTTAAATTTGTGAGATCTGTGTGGATAGGTTGGTATTTAGTGTCTCCACCTGTCTGACCATATCCTCCCTCAACTACTTAGTTTACTGCAAGATACACATTTATAATTGTGCCGTATGAGTGGACAATTCCTTTTTTATTTCCAAAGTCAATGCTGCCAACAGAGCAGTGATATCGGGAGTTGCAGAGGGTGCTTGGCCAGTTGCAATTGGGTCATTCCATGGAAAACCAACACACATTTGGAACAAACTGAATCTTTATGTTCCAGATTCACTACAAACTTTGCATTTGCATTCACCACATAGATAGGTGCATGCATGTATGATAGTACAAAGTTTTGAAAAACCATTAAAAAAAGTATAACTTGTCAAAAAATAATAAAAAGTGACAAAAAAATGCATTGTCGAAAGTAATTCATTTAAACAACAGAAATAAAAAAAATAACCATTAGGTTATGTACGCCCTTTTCAAGTCCATACAATTAACTTTCAAAATGTGCTTTCATAAGTCTTCTAAATGTAACTTTTTGGTGGTAACAACCTGATAAAATCTAAAAACATTTTTATAAAAAGTAGCATTTCCAATTTCTTTGAAACTTTGTGTCATTGTCAATTATAACCTCAACAACATATGTACGTAATATCATTGAGGGCCATCCACAGGTTTGAAACTTATAACAATTTATGTGTGTGTGAAGTATAGTTATTGCTGTTTCTATGAATCACTAATAACCAGATTACCTGAACATTATGTTTTGTCTACCAAATACAATTTAAATAATAAATTTACGTATTTCCTTGTGGAAATATTAAATATAAATAATGTTAGGCTGGCAATAGTGTCTTCGGTTTTACCATTTATGTAAACATCTTGGGTTATGACTGTACCTGTTAACACTTCTTGGAAGAATGTCTGTCAGTAAATAGTTAGATTTTGTACTTTGTGAAACACTGATACGTAGTCTGTACTTTGTTTTGGAAAACTTGTCAAATTATTTAATCCTGAGAGAAGCATAACTATTAGCTACTTTGAGGTTATGGCAAGTACACACTGTTCATTTGCAGAATCACCTACCACTTCATGCTGTGCATCAAAATCTGTATGTACTGTTGTGTGCTCTGCATCAGTAAAATCTTGTGTGAAAGACAGAAGATAATATGTCTAAGGTCAGGTGTGTGTCACTTTCAATGCATACTAACTGATCATGAGGATCTTTATACAAAGCTTTTTATAAACTGAAGCAAAAAAAAAAAAAGTGTAGTGAGAATCATGTTCAACACTTGCATGAATCGCGAACTAAAGGCCTAAGAAACATTGACGTTATGTATGATATGTATGAACATATTGCCCGGCTTATACCAGGGCAAAAACATTGCAGTCTATGCAGAAAATGCCTGTCCCTGAACAAACAGACTGACAGTACGAATGAAACTGATGTGACTACTGTTCCATTTGATGATCTGGATTATACAGAAATTCAGGAAATAAATACATCTTTGCAAATGATTGGTGAGTCACTAATAAAGAAAACTAAATTGGTTAAAAAAAGATATGTAAAAGGTCAACTGAAGAAGATCCAAAAGCAATATAGAACTAAATTACAAGTTGTTGAGCCTGTTTTCCAACAAACTCTCTCAGACTCTGATTCTCATCCACCAGAACAAACAGTAAAAATAAAAGAATTTGATGAAATAATCTGTCAGATTACAGAAATGTTCGTAAACACATCACATAAGAGCGAGAAAATTAAAATTTTGACTGTGCTTCCTAAAAGCTGAGGTGTTCGCAAAACTGAAAAAGAGTTCGAAGCACATAACTGCTAGGTCAGAAGAACAAAAGAACTGGTAAAATCTGAAGGAATACTTTCTTCCTTCAATCCACGACCAAGTAAAGCAGGGCTTGTTCGATCAGTTGAGGAGACTGTTCACAAGTTATATGAATCTGATGAAATCAGCCGCATAATGCTTGGAAAAAAAAAAAAAAACCCTTCAAATCTATGAAAAAGAATGGCAAACAAGTTCAGGTCCAAAAGAGTTTGGCATAAATAAAAAAATTATTTCCCATATATTAAGGTTGACTTCTCAAAATTTTGTGACCTTCAACCAAGGTATGTGATTTTTGCTGGAGCTGCTGGGATCCATTCTGTTTGTGTGTGTGTGTTCAACATCAGAATGTGAAACTTATGGCTAATGCAATCAGGCTGAATCAACTAACGATGAACATGAACCTGGATAAAGTTATGGTAACTTTCAAACATTTGTTGGCACAAATGAGTTGCAACCCACCAAATGAAGTCTGCTTAATGAATAACTACACACAGTGTCCTGAAAAAGATAAATAGCAAAATGAAATATTAAATTTTAACTTGAAAAATTTTGTAAGATACAAACAAAAGATAACCACTGATAGATGTAATCTTGACACATCAACACCAGAAGAATTTGTGGGGAAATTTGTGACAAGCCTAAAGAATTTTAAAATACATGACTTCATAGCCCAACAAGTCTTCTTTCCTAACTGAAAAAAAAACTCACTTCTAGATGGGGAGGTTATAGTTGTGGGAGATTTTCTGAAAATTATTAATTTATTGTACAGGAAGTTGCACAGGGGTTTCATTGGGATAACAAGCAAGCAACAATTCACCCATTTGATTTTTATTTCAAGAATTCTATGAACGACCTATGTAACATGTGTTTTGCAGTCATATCAGAATGTTTGTATCATGACACTATGGCTGTGTGTACTTTACAGAAATATCTCATTGAATTTTTGAAAAACAAACTATTAGGTTTATCCAAGCTTTACTATTTCTCTGATGGTGCCTCAGATCAATACAAAAACAAGCACAACTTTATTAACTTGTGTCTTCATTACGCTGATTTTGGAATCAATGCTGAATGGAATTTCTTTGCCACGTCACATGGCAAGGACCCTTGTGATGGTGTAGGATGCACTGGAAACATTCCATTTGCCAAGTCTCAGGATACATATCTGTTGTGTATGATGATCATTAGTGGTTAGGTTATATGTTGGAATGAGTGAATGAGTGGAATTGTGGGCGTTCCACAGCGAGGTCATTAATGCCCACAGTAAAGTTATATAAAAGGGAGAAGGGGTGGAGGGAAGGAAAAACCTTTACAGGAGGTGAAAAGGTGAAGTACGTCAAAACAGATTAAAAACCTCCACAGGAGGCAGAAACAAGAGTCAGGTAAAAACCAATAAAACCAACAGGACAGTTACAAAACCGTAAAAAACACTCGAGAGGATCAACAACACAAGAACAAAAGACCAAAACCNGAAACCAACAGGACAGTTACAAAACCGTAAAAAACACTCGAGAGGATCAACAACACAAGAACAAAAGACCAAAACCCAATACATTAACAAGAAGTTGCTAATGTAACTAATGAGCCTACTTTCCTCAACATGAGTGCAATTAATTTTTAAATAATTTTTTAACAGCTGAGTTGGTAGGAAGGACTGACTTCTATTTGAAAGAAATAACTTTAGAAATGAAACCAGAAACTTATGCAGCAGTAATGAGACAATTGCAAATACACACACATCTTACCTGGGACTTTGAACACAGAAAAACTCGTACTATAAGCTAGTGTGCAATCCACTGCATTACAGTGATTGGATTCGGAGCATCAACTTGGGATTTAATCAGTCTAATGTTTCGAATGAGAGGGTTTACTAACCTAAAATATTTACAGGGTATTTATTTTGAAAATAAGTGACAGAGCCACATAAAATATGCAAGTTTACATGGCCTACCGTAGCACTACTTGTGTGAAGAATTTGATGGAAATCAATTGTTTGTTCCNTAAAATATGCAAGTTTACATGGCCTACCGTAGCACTACTTGTGTGAAGAATTTGATGGAAATCAATTGTTTGTTCCGGAGGTATGACATAAAAAATGCTATTTTTTCATTATATGCTATTGTACAAAACTGCCAGAAAAGAGGCTCTATTTACGATGCTTATAAGGTATACTGCCTGCATACAAATTTTGGTTGAATTTGGTTAAATTGTTTAATATATATGTCAAACTTACCTGATTTATGATGCTGCCATTTTGAACATCATTGTCTGACCCATATAAATCATGAATGTTTACATGGCCTTCTGTAGCATTTATTGTGTGCATAATTTGGTACAAATTTATTTGAAATGTTCCAGCGTAAAAACTTGGTGGGAATCGGTTGATTCGCCCTCTATACATAGCATAAAACCTCCATAATTTTTATGTGGCGATCTTCATANACTTGGTGGGAATCGGTTGATTCGCCCTCTATACATAGCATAAAACCTCCATAATTTTTATGTGGCGATCTTCATAAATGGAGGACAAAAAAGTAATTTAGTAGCAATTTTAATGACTGTATACTACTAATTTACAAAGTAAAGTTAAAATAGATCACACAGTTTTGTAGATATCGCCCACAAAACTAAAATGATTTTATAGCAGTCATTCTAAAAATAAGTGCGTTATACTTAAAAAATTAAATTTATTATTATGGCCTACCACAGCACAACATCTTCGCCAAAATTTGTAGGAATGGGTTGATTGTTTCCCGAGATACAAGATATAATCATTATTTTTATTGGTAGGGATATCATACAAAATGGCAGAAATGAGGGGCTGCATAGACAAATTTTATGGTTGTAATAGGTACTACCAGCATACAAAGTTAAGTTGGAATTTGTTTAGTTAATAAAATATACTGAGCTACAATATTTATATAGCCACTATTTTGAAAATACGAGCATGACATATTAAACATACCAGTTTACACCACCTGCTGCTGTACTATTTGTTTGCCAAATTTAGAAGGAATCAGTTCATTCTTTCCCGAGATATGACATAAAAACTTCATTTTATTCGCATGGTGCTATCTTACAAAATGAAGGGAAAAAGATGCTCTATGTACATGCAGTTGATAGTTGTAATATCTATTACCGTGCACACAAATTTTAGTTATTGATGACATGGTTTCAATAATATAGTATTATAAGCTAAAAATGGCTATATGGCCACCATTTTGAAAATAAAGGTCTGGCAGGCTTAAAACATACCACTTAACATCCTCTGCATTAGTATTACCTGTATGCAAAATTTGGTAGAAATCGGTTAATTATTTACAGAGTAATGAACTGATAATTTTTTTGTATGGTGCTATCTTCTAAAATGGCAGATAAATGTGGTTATTTGTTGGTATATATTATACTTGTAATAGATACTTTCAATATCTACCTTAAAATTTAATACTTACACAATGGTCCGCGAGCAAACAAAATTTNATACTTGTAATAGATACTTTCAATATCTACCTTAAAATTTAATACTTACACAATGGTCCGCGAGCAAACAAAATTTTGTTTGAATCAGTTGAATGGTTCCCAAGATATTACATGACACCAAAAATTATCAGATGGCCGCCATTTTGAAAGTTAGTGAATGACATGGTTGAAAACTATAAAAGTCAGATGTCCTTACAAAGTATTATATGTGTACCAAGTTTGGTGAAATTTGGTTGAAGCGTTAAAAAATTGAGAGGAGGGACACACACCCCTACAATAACACACACACAGACAGGAAAGTTGATCTCGCAAGTCTTTCTTTCCTTCAGAAAGTAGGCTAAAAAGACTTGTCACACGTAAAAATAGGAATATGCCGCTCACAGACGTACCCCCATCACACAGCATTCGCAGTATTTCGTCAGAAACATTAAAAAAGCAACAAGCCTGGTCATACCTGCGACACTCCACCAGAATGTGCCAGACAGTCAAGGGAGTGCCACAGAAATCACATTCAGGAGGGGGTTCGCCATGAAGAAGGTATTTGTGTGTCAGACAAGTGCGCCTGATATGAAGGCGAGAAAGCACAACATCTTCCCTGCGGGTACAAGAAAAAACAGGACGAGCACAAATAGGAAAGTCAGAGATGGCCCTTAACTTGTTGAACAGCGGGAGAGAACTCCACTTACGCTGCAAAGCATGCCAGACAAGGCCACCACGGACTGCATGCAACACATCGCACACAGCGACACGATGATCACAGGGTAGTAGGCTGCATGCCTCCTTAGCCGCCATATCCGCTGCTTCATTGCCAGGGATGCCCACATGCCCTGGAACACATAGGAAGACGATGTGAACACCAATCCGCATAGTCCTTGCCAACTTCTTCCTGATCATAGAAAGAAACAGATGAGCTGTGGAGCCAGATCGGATGATTGTCAAGGCACTCATAGAATCTGAGCACACAAGGCATTTGCGGTGAAACCCCCTACTGATAAAACACAGAACCTTGAAAATAGCAAATAGCTCTGCAGTTAAAATACTGCAAGATGGATAAAGTCCAAATAGATACAGAGAAGCACCAGTGACAAAGGTGCACCTAGTCAACATATCCGATTTGGAACCATCAGTTTAAAAGCAAGTAAAACCACGGACACAAAAGACACCAAATCAAGGAAAAGGCCCTTGTAAATGACACGAGTGGTCATTTGAGTAAATTCTGCAAGGTTGAGGCGTANGACACCAAATCAAGGAAAAGGCCCTTGTAAATGACACGAGTGGTCATTTGAGTAAATTCTGCAAGGTTGAGGCGTACCTCAACCCGCGTTGTCAGCCATGGCTGCTCACAGCAAGGCAAAGGCAACACACACAGGGGTATATCATACCATTCCAGGCCGTGCACAAAGCGGCCAGATGCCGGCTGAGGAGAACATGGCCTAGCAGAGTACAACCATTCATGGTGCGGTTGGTGAAAAGCATTGCGGTCAAAGTGCAAAGAGCCATACGCACCCACACTCCATAGACAAGAAGCAATTGGTCACACCTGTAATGTAGAGGAGGTTCACCAGCCGTGGCACAAGTACTGACAACAGGATTCGTGCGAAAAGCTCCAGTCGCAATACAAATACCAGCATGGTAAACACTAGCCAATGGTTTCAACACAGATGGCCTAGCAGAAGAATAAACTACACTACCATAGTCGAGCTTACTACGGACCACAGGGCACGATACAGTCGAAGAAGGGTGACTCAATCAGCACCCCAGTCATGACCACTTAATTTTTCAAAAGATTCAGGTCCTTTACACAGCAAGATTTCAGGGACTGAATATGACTCCTCCAAGAGGCCTAAAAATTTGACAGTGTTGGAAAATGGCAAAATAGAGCCATACAAAAGCACCTCTGGAGAAGGATAGATGCCAGGTTTTCTACAGAAGTGGACCACCTGTGTCTTGGCTGTGGAAAAGTGGAAACCACGGCTGTCGGCCCAGTCACTAAGGCGGTGGACGGCCAACTGAATCTCACATTCTGCCGTGCATTTAGATGCAGCACAGCAGAAAATGGTAAAGTCATTACATACAGCGCACAGTCTACAGGTTGCCGAACGGCTGACACAATCCCATTAATAGCCATGGTAAACACAGTGATAATCAAAATGCTTCCCTGTGGCACGTCATTCTCCTGAACAAATTCCCAAGAATAGGTAACACCATTGCGAACTCTTAAGGTGTGGAAGGTCATAAATTGCTTTATAAATGTAGGAAGATGTCCATGAAAAGGAGGACTACAACCAGCTTTTCACCCTTCTTGAGTTGGAGCAGTCTTTATTGCACTCAAAGCATACATCTGTTGGCCCCAACAATATCCATTATGCTATGTTGCAACACCTTCCACTTGACGGGAAACTTTTTTTGCTGCGGCTCTTTTATAACATTTGGATTTCAGGTGTTTTTCCCTTCAAGTGGCGACTTCTGACATCCAAAGGCCCCTTGCAACCAGCTAAATATATTCGCTGTGCTGGCCCACATCTGTGCAAACTATGCCCAAAATCAGATGGGGACCACAAAGTTTATACCAACTGTGCCGAGGGACACATTTCTGTATGGAAGCAAAGCCCTAATTTCTTAAAAATAATAGAAAACAACAAATAAAGTGGGCAGAACATGCCACTACAAAACCTTGTGAATACAGTGACAAGTGCCTTATGTCACCCCCCCTCATTACCTATGCCCCTGCAATTTCAACCACATGCATATGTACAGCCAGCCCAATAGAAACAGTAGCACTGCATGTACAGTGAGGAAACAGTCATCAATCAGATTGTCACAATAAACCTACTACACAAGAACATTAAGAACTACACTGCCAATTCAAAGAACATGCCAACCACACAACAACAAACTGCCATGCAAAGCAGTATTAACTCAAACATGGGCAACATGCTCAAAATCACCAAGATATTATGCCTCTGCAATTAAAAAATGCTAACAGCAAAACTCAAGACTTACCGCCAACAAATTCGCAAAGTCTATATACTAGCACAAAGACAAGCCAGTTTGATCAAAGCCATATGTCACTTGGGCGATTAAGATGGCTAACATGGTAGACAAAACCCAACACCTACTAGTTTTTACAAATTAAATCAAGGACTCTCCAAGTATAGAACAGACATTACTCTTATCTCAGAAATCCTTCTTAACCAAGACTTAGATTTATTATTTGTGGTTAGGCAGCGCCACTCGTGGATGTAACTAAGCTGTTTTAATTAAACATGGGTTATGTCTCCACATAATTCATATAGCAGGACTGCAGGAAATTGGGTCCTCCAGTATAAATGTAAATAATAAAAATACACTGGTCTGTTTTTTTTAACCATATATAAACCCTTTCACTTACCATTATCATGACTAGCGACCCGGACCGGCTTCACCTGGGTATAATTTAGTTTTTACAGCGATACACTAATAAATAAAAAGGGAAAAGACAATTAGAATATTATATGATATTAAATTAGTAAACTAATTCATATATAACGTACATACATACATACANGGGAAAAGACAATTAGAATATTATATGATATTAAATTAGTAAACTAATTCATATATAACGTACATACATACATACACATCACGCCTGTCTCCCAGAGGGGTAGGCAGAGATTATGTACCTGTATTTACATACCTACCTCCTTCACTTTATCAACATTCATACATCTCTAATATAACAATTATATGATAGTGGTTTAGAAAATTTCTTTGTATATAACATTAGTCGTTTTTCCTCCGACCGCCAGCACAAAAATATTTCTGTTTAACATGACACGCGAAAGGGCTACATATAGTTGTCCATGTGAAAAACATGCTAAACTCAAATCCACTCCAGCCACATTAAGTGTTTGACCCTGTGTCTTATTTATGGTCATACCAAACCCAACTCTTATTGGAAATTAGACTCTTTTAAAATTAAAAGGCAAATCCGAGGGAATCATTGGTATTCTAGGTATTAAAACAGTTTCTCCAGTACAGCAGCTAGTTAGAATAGTACCTTCAATGCAATGACTTTTTAAACTTTTTATTTGTAATTGAGTCCCGTTGGATCATTTCAGTGGATTTATATTTTGCAATAAAATTATGGGAGCTCCAACTTTTAAAATCAGTTTGTGTGGTGACATGCCAGAAGGATTCAATGAATTAAGAAATTCTGTGGGATAGTACACAGTTTCTTCACTGTCGAGTACTGTATCTACTGAGTAATAGACTTGTGTTTGCACATTGAATTTTGCGAGCACTAATTCAGTAATTTTTTCGAATTGTTCATTACTAGGTGAGAATATCACTCTTTCTTTGAACCATGATAGTGTTTTATTTGAAAGGTCATGTATTTCAGGGTATACGTTATCTATCATTTGTTGGTGGTCGGTGACTAAAACACATCACTATTGAGAGAAATTTTTCCACAATCCATTGGAAGCTCTCCATTTCCGACTTTCAGTAGCATGTCAGGATGCTGTAAAGGACATTTATTATCTACATTAAACAGTTTTAATTGTGAATTAATTTATTTTGATAAAGATTAAGTTCTTTATGGTTAGAAAAGACAGTGAATTTTACATTTATTTTTATTGCACGATTTAAATTGTAAATACTATTACTACTTATCTATTAAAGCTAGATAAATGCTACCGCAGACTTTTTTGTAGATAGTTAATTTTACACAATTCTTTCGTACATGATTTTGTTATATCTCTAAAGGATTAGGCAACGTATTCCATGAGAGCGTGTTGGCTGCAAACTTTTTTCCCCAACTTGATTCACTCGTTAATGCTCAGTTCCATTAAGTGCTAGGGCAATTTTTAATACACACAAACCTTCCTCGATAAATGCAGATCATAACAGTAAAAACTGCATCCAAATTCATTCAATTTTTCTCGAGATTAGCGCAGTCATACAGACAGACAGACATGCACCAGGGATTTCCTTTTATACTATGTAGTTATACTATAGAAATGGACCTCCAAAAATAGTGTTTTTCAGGGTCTGACAGTTGGGAAAAAAGGGATCTTTATAGACTTTTTGGGGACCAAAATTTTCGAGGAAACCTTTCTTTCGTTTTTTTGGATTGGACATGATTTCTTGCAATTTCATGCACAACATAAAACAAATAATACACCACAGTATATTAATATCTAGTCATCTCATTTTCATATATAAGAGGAGTGGACTGAGGTAAGAAAGATCCAAAATATATAAATTCATCTTTCTTTCTGTCCTACAACCTTCAGCTTAAAAAAAAACATGTATAAAAATAGTTTATTAATTAAATCTGCCAAAAAATATTTGTTCATTCAAGAATGCATTAAAACAGCGTTACTGTTATAGTTTTGCTCATACCATTTTACTATCCACCATTTTTTTATGCTATTTATCATGAACAATTTTATTTTTATATTATAAATCTAAGGAAAATATCCACAAAATATATACAAAAATACTATACAAAGATGTAGAAAAATTCTAACAAGGAGAACAACAAAACAGCCCTTGCAATTTCAGAACATTAGACACACTTCAAATTAAAAAAAAAAATATCTGTCATTAACAATTTTTATGTTTTCTTGTCCAAATATTTCTGTATACTCTCTGCTGAACATTCACGACCCCTTTAAGCACTGCTTGTGCTAACCTTGCTTCCTATTTTAAAGTTAAAAAATAATCAAATTGAAGCTGCACTAAGTTGTTTATTAGTCTCAGAATTAAACCTGAAATAAAATAGGGTGTGATTTGAAATATTATTCTGTTTACATTCACTATGACAGACCACTGGCCAGAGCAATCAAAATATATTACTTACTTTGCAGCAGTTTTCCTTTCTTTTTCTTCTTTGCCACTCAAATTTAACATATCTTGAAGTATAGACTATATTTTATTTTCCAATATTTTGACCTGTTTCTTTTCTTTATCCTTCTTTTTCTGCCGGTATTTTATTTTTTATTACTTCCAGTTCTTTTTTGCTTCCCTTTCTCTCCTCTATAAATCCACAATATTTTTTATAAGCACACCTAGCAAAATTCCAATCTCTCAAGTTGCAGGTACTCAATGTGGCTTTTTGTCAAACAGTTTCAAGACCGACTTCACAATCAACATAGCATTCAGAGTACAATCAGACTACAAAGCCCTGTTATTTGTTAAGATTCTTACTCAAGCTGAAAACCATCTCTCTACAACCTATTTTCAATGTGATATTGCTGTTAGAATAATAGAAGTAAAGCAAACAACACTTTGTTATACACTGATGGATTTAATGAGCAATTAACAGACATAAGTAACCGACATCCCTCCGTGGTCTCGAGTCCGCCATGGAGTAGTGACGAAGCTGAGTGTTGCCAATTGAAATGTACCATAAAATAACAATTGCTAAGGCAGATTTGACTACTGTCGAGACTGTTGGAAACTTTGGAAACCTCAACAGATTTTTTAGTGTTTTAAAATGGTACCAGTAGCTATCAGTTCTTACCTCACACTTGCCTTTTAGATATGGACCTGCTTTTGTCTGGAGTAAATTCCACTCTTAAAAAAGCATGTTTGTATTTATGTTTAACAGAGGAGCTTTCTTTGTTAATGGTGAGAATACACTTCTCCACCAAGTATTCAGAATTTTCTGGGGACAATATTTTCTGGATATATAAATATTCTGAATAATTGAAGGAACAATTTTCGACAGGCAAAGATAATATTGCACCACACCTCTCTCAAGTGACCCTTGTGCAGTAACTCCAAATTTCAGTAAGCCACCAATATTTTGAGTCCTGCCAAGCCCAAGACCACTCACGAGAAACATGGGAGGGAATCTCTAATGGATCTGGTTGTGCAGGGTATAACCCAACACTTTTTGGTAAAACAAAGTGGGCAGAGCCTAAATTATTACCCAGCACCTTTACAATTATGAAATAATAACCGGCATTATAGCTAAGACCAAGTATATATTTTCATTTGGAGAATTGAAATTGACTACAAGGTATCTAAATGAAATAGTGGAAATTTACATTCTGGTAACCATTTTATTAATGGCAAACAAAAAAATGTAACATATACAAAATTTTATAATTTAGTAACATATACAGGTTGTCCCAGAAATGGCGCATAAGGACCACACCACATGAACCCTGAATGAAATTAGAGACAGAAATGTTAATGGCAAAATGTTGGGCGATGACATTTTTCGTGCACAATGTAGCAACACAGCACGGAGTTAGTCCCCTCTTGCACTCCACTAATAATGTACTACTACTGTTCTGGCCATCATATTATGGGCGTGGGTTTGAATCCCGGCCAGTTCAAACATTTTAGCAACGTGTAGTTAATGTAACATACATAATAATATGAAGATGTGAAATCGACAAGTATTCGAAGCCCAGTTATCATGGTTAATGTCGTGCCAAGTGCTGTATTGCACCCTAATCGGAGGTTGAAGTTGAGTGTCTGGGAACATTGTATTGGAAGCGTAGTACACTTGTCGCAGTAGGAGGACAGCAGTAGGTGTGCTGGTAGGATCAGTTAAAACAGCTGTTATATTGGTATTGTTTGACAGATTGATATCGTAACGTACCCTTGTCACATTCCCTTTACAAATGTGGATGTGTGCACATTTGTATCAACTAAAACAGATACAATTACATTCCCACATTTAATGTGTAGATATCAGAGGAGCGCAAGAGGGGACTAACTCCGTGCTGTATTGCCACATTGTGCACAAAAAATGTCATTGTACAACATTTTGCCACAAACATTTTTGTCTCTATTTTCACTCCCAATTCACATGGTGTGGTTCTTATGCGCATGTTCTGGGACATGCTGTATATAATATCAATAGGTTAGAGTACACTCATACAGCATATGGCTTTATTAACATATTTAAAAAAAAATTTTAAATTTTAAAATTAGAAATGTTTAAATTTGTTTTATTTTTGTTTAAAAAAATTATAATTTTAGTTGTTGGGATTTTGCAAAATTAAACAGACATAAAATACAGCAATATTATCAGCCTTGTGTTGCTCAGAACATGTCCTTAAAATAACTATTTTAAGGTTGGTTAATTACGTAGACAATGTCCATGAGAAAAAAAAGGCCATGTTGGAAGGGTCACTTGATGTGCTGTATGCTGGCTCATGCACATGCAGAGAAGGATAAATGAAAATGCTGGACTTTCCTGCTGCTCCACCACATCTTTGAGGAGCACCCTTACCAATGCCAGAAGAATGGTCCCAGCATCAAGTCTGCATCAAGAAGGCGTCAAGGAGGCATCAAGACATCAAAACGTAATGAGCAGAATCATGGATAGGCCACAACATGGCAACAAGTCCAAGCTCAGGACTGCTAAAAATTAACACAGAAAATTCCTAATACAATTATACTGTGGGACAATATAACGAATTATCGAGGTCGGGCATAAAAGAAAAACATTATCAACTTACCGAATGTGGTAAAAACTGGATCACTCCATAAAAGTAAGAATAAAAGCAGAGCAAAATAATATACCAAACTACGCCATTATGAGTTACCAGCAAGAAGAAAGTAGGGTGCATTCTGAAAATACCAGTGACTGTCACAGATATCAAGTCGCCGGTAAAAAGCAATTAAAATACAAGTTTTTATCATTTTACAATAATACAATTAATACTTTATAAAATTAAGTTAACAATTACAGAAAAACCAAGATAATATATTTATATAAAATATCTGACTTTTTTTTTTTGTTTCAAAGAAAATTATTTTAGATGCTTTCAACCTGATCAGAGCACATTCAGAAATTGGTTACAAATAAATTTTTAAATTACAGAAATGGTGACTGACATTATTTAACCTTGATCTTACACAGAAATACATATGTAATTCAAATGGTAGATACTAGGAAAGAAAAACAAGTAGCTTTATGATTTAAAAAATTCTCTGAAAGAGAATACAAGGTTCAAGAAGAAAAGAACATTAAAATTTTAGGGAGTGCCTAAAAATGGCACACACTCCTCCCTTAAACAAGGCCACAGGATTCAACGGTGTGGCAACCTCCCCCTTACGCAAGATCCATTTAAGTGCTACAAATTGGACAATGATTATTGGGCACATAGTGAAAACAAAATTGAATGAACTTATCTTATGAGATTCATGCTTGGCATAATTGAAAGCCATTTGTGACCAAGGAAGATTCTTGTCCCAATTAGTATGCTCCATCACATGAAAAGCAATGAGAGAGGAACGGAGGTTTCAGTTGGAACGCTCCGCATGCACGGGCGGGGGATTATATGGAGACAAGGTAATATGGCAAATGCCATAAGAAAAACACGTATCACAAACAATATTTGAGGTGAATTGAGAACCATTCTCAGAGAAAATTGATGAAGGTACACCAACATTCTGAAATTTACAGGTTTGAAGAGAACGGATAGTGGGCATAGAATCAGTCTCACAAAATCAACAAAATGTTCTTGCATAGGTTTCTTGGTTACATCTGAAGAGAGAGAGCCCAGATGTATGTTGAGCAGGCTTGCTCAAAGCNATCAGTCTCACAAAATCAACAAAATGTTCTTGCATAGGTTTCTTGGTTACATCTGAAGAGAGAGAGCCCAGATGTATGTTGAGCAGGCTTGCTCAAAGCACACAATTTACAACATTTAGCTTTTTCTAAAATTTCAGCATCTATTCCTTTCCAAGTGGAATGCCTATGAATGGCCTGAATGGTTTTGTGTCTGCCTAGATTGCACCTAGAGATGATGAATGAAAATAGTCTAAAACAATTGGTTTTAAATGAGTAGGCAACACACTACGTTTTACATTGTCATGGGATTTGCAACATTGAAAACCTTTGGCAAGGAAATAGGGGTTTGTTCAACACCAGACTTTAACTTTGTAATAATTTCATTCAGTTCATATTTTTTTACTCATGCTCTTCGATATTGGTAAATGCTTAATGGAAATTCTGCTAACACACTTGTAAAAACTTCTAACTCGTCAACAACTTTGGATCCATCAAACATGCAAGAGAGAGCATCAGCTACTGCTTTCTGTGATCCTTTAATGTGTTGCACCCTAAATTTCAATGATGAAATCCTAATAACCCAGCATCCAATTTTACTGAGTTGTGGATATGCCAAATGCCACAATGCAATGTTATCTGTTACCAGGAAGAATTCAGTATATTTGATACATTGACAAAACTTGTCTATACCAAAAACCACTGCTAAGCACGCTACACTCATAAATAGTTGACTTTTTCTCCTGGGATGTGAGGGTACGAGAGGTGAACAAGATTGGTTGACGGACCCCATCTACTTCTTGGTACAAGACGGCTCCTACATCTGAACTCGAAGCATATGTTTGTAAAATAAATTCTTTAGAGATATCAGGCATCTG
>NQII01001958.1:273453-320606 GCA_002778355.1 Clitarchus hookeri | reverse complement strand
GCACAATGTCATATTTAAGGGTGTCAAATGCTTTTTGTTGTTCCTCACCCCACACAAATTTTTGGTTGATTTCTAATGTAACATATTGAAAGATGCAGCATTCTCTGCTAATTTTGATATTAATTTTTCAAAAAAACTGCACCACTGCAATACAACAGGCAATAGCTTTTCCATCCCGAGGGGGCAGAAATTCTCCTAATGCATCTAGTCCCCTCGAGGTCAATAGAAACTACCTTTGATGATAGTCTATGGCCTAAAAAGGAAATTTCCTGAACAACAAACTTAACTAATTAGGATAAACAGTTAACTCTGCCATTTTCAAATATAACAAAACTTCCTTTATATGATATAAATGTTCTTCAAATGACTCAGAATACATCACAAGGTCATCCAGATAGATAAATACATACTTAAATTTTACACTATGAAAAATCTTGTTCAATGACACGTAGGCACTTGAGTACCTGTGGCCAAGCCAAATGGCACACAAGTAAAA
This sequence comes from Clitarchus hookeri, assembly GCA_002778355.1. Classification (NCBI taxonomy): domain Eukaryota; kingdom Metazoa; phylum Arthropoda; class Insecta; order Phasmatodea; family Phasmatidae; genus Clitarchus; species Clitarchus hookeri. The sequence continues at coordinate 320,110 of NQII01001958.1, read as the reverse complement.
TGATAAACATTCAAAGGTANCAATGACACGTAGGCACTTGAGTACCTGTGGCCAAGCCAAATGGCACACAAGTAAAATGATAAACATTCAAAGGTACACAAAAACTGATGATTGGTTTGGACTATTTGTCAATAGAATCTAGTGATATGCTGTATTAAGGTGATAAAAGAATTTGGATTTGCCAAACCAATTGAAAGTCGAATGATAGGATGATAGACATACTCAATTTCAATTTTTANTATGCTGTATTAAGGTGATAAAAGAATTTGGATTTGCCAAACCAATTGAAAGTCGAATGATAGGATGATAGACATACTCAATTTCAATTTTTATTTATTCATTTTGTGATAATCTATTACCATTGGATCTTTTCCATTAGGTTTAGGAATTAAACAGGCTGGACTGACATACTGTAATGTGGAGGGTTCAATAACACCATTATCTAACAACTTCTGAACCTGTTCCCTTAAAATATCCATTTTCGGTGGTGCTTGTTGGTGGATTAGACCATCTATAAATTATTTTCTTCCTGCTTTCATTTGTAACGGTGTTATTTTAGTGTGTAATAATAATCAGTAATAAAACCCTGCATAAATAAATGTTCAGTTTTCAACCGAAAATAAGACGACCTCCATATTATGAGATCACGTTTCAAGATAAATAATTTTCTCACAATTTTAATTTTCTTGCTTAGAAAGTCACTGCGTGGAATCACAAAAAAATAATAAGATCACTTTTAATTTTTTTGTTTAAATCACANCTTCCTGCTTTCATTTGTAACGGTGTTATTTTAGTGTGTAATAATAATCAGTAATAAAACCCTGCATAAATAAATGTACAGTTTTCAACCGAAAATAAGACGACCTCCATATTATGAGATCACGTTTCAAGATAAATAATTTTCTCACAATTTTAATTTTCTTGCTTAGAAAGTCACTGCGTGGAATCACAAAAAAATAATAAGCTCTATCACTTTTAATTTTTTTGTTTAAATCACTGCATAAAATTAAATGACTAAATGTATGAGATTGGTGTTATAAATGTACACTATAATAAATGTTAGTATTTAATTTCTTTGAGACATTAAAAATAATACTGTATATTGCATATTATTTTAACTTTTCTTTCAGAAAATATTTTCAGGGATTACTGTTTACAAACTTCTGTTTTGTTTACAGTGTTAGAATAAAACATAACCACAGACTAAAATAACAATATAAACGTAGATACTAAAAAATTGAAAGAATTATGTACATATAGTGCCACCCTTATGGAACCAAAACCATGTATCATTTACTGCAGGTCGTTGGTAGTTTGGAACACGGCCGTGGTATGAAAATGTAAAAAGTGCACACTACTTTCATACCATGTTATCTACGAGTTTCGTGTTTTGAATTCCAAATGGCCACCATTATTTACAAAGGCGGAGTAGGTTAATGCTATAACTGCAATGTAAATAGGGAAGTTTAGATATAATTGAATTATATTTAGCATTATTATCAACTGTGGGTATGTGTGTGTATATTTATATGAAAAATATATGCATTTACATGTGATGTGATTGGCAGTTGAATGGGTATGTAAATATTGCTTGTTATTGTATGTTGAAACAGTTTGCTGTCAATTCAATTGTAAGATGACCCCCATTTTTTTTAATACAGTTCAAAGTGAAAACTATTGTCTTATTTTCGGGTGAATACAGTATAATGCCGATTTTGTTTGTTAGCTTCCTTGAACCATAACGTTAGCTATTTCCTTGACTGGTAAGTTAATTGTTAAGTAATAAATGAAAGACATGTAGCATAGGTTTATAACAGTTTTTGAACCAAATTATTAACTACAATGCACAAAAAAATGGTTTAGCCCACACTCTACAGTTTACTAAAAATAACGCATTTACTTGTTTATAGACTAAAGATATGGAAAAGGTATATTATCTGACCTGGTGCTGGCATTGGCAAAAATCAACTGCGCTAACGTATCTGTCAATTGGTGAGTTGGCAGGATCGCCTTCACTGCTACCCTGCATTGCTATTTTTTCTAATCAGGTAACTGTTCCACTTTTTGAAGATAATTTTCTGAGATAGAGATAATGTGCTGTGAAATAGTATAAACAGCAGTGACCACTATAAAATAAATTATGGTAAATAGTAATATTGACTGCAATTATATTAGGAAGCCCATACCCATGAAGGTTGTTTTGCCTATTAGGAACACTTATAAATATACAATAATTTATTTATTATTAGACAACTTTGGAATTGTATATCAAAAGTAGCATGATCGAGTAGCAGGGTTGGGGGAGAAGGGAGGCAGACTCTAACAGCCTGGTCAACGCAAGTATGATATGTTATAACACCATGTGTATTTTAATAGCAAGTGCGAGGACCTGGCTGTGTGTGGCCTCGGACAAGTTAGTTTGTTTCAACTTGAGCGACATCTTAAAAGGAGAGTAAGACCATTTTCTGTGTGGGAAGCATATGGAAAAATAAAATGTCAGTACTACAGCAAATGCTCTGTAATAAATGGAAAACCTCAGTTATGCAAAGTTTTGGTGGTAAGATATGAATCAAGATATTGTTATTTTTACTATCATCTGTACGCAGAGATCAATTTGGCTGCAGAGTGGTATAATTAGAATACTTCAAAAGTGGCAAAAAAATTGTGTGTGTGTTTTTACTTACTTTAGTTTATGAAATGCTTTTTATCTGTTCTAAAAACAATTAAAAAATAGATTTTAATGTCTACAGAGCAAATAAAGAAAGCAAAATATATAAGCATAGATAATTATCAAAAACTCTACTATAAGCATATGTTATAAACAAACGAAAAATAAGTCATGTTGTAGACAAAGAATAAAATGTTCTTGTAATGGATGGATTTGCAGATTTTTTGGTTTTTTGTATATGGGAAAATATTTTCTCTCAGAAAAAGTCAACATACATAATTTACACAATCATTTATAAACAGTATATTATGTGTTTAATTAAAATAATAATAGGTGCGTAGGATCAAACTGAATTATTTTTTAGTGATGATGTAAACTTGGACTGATAATTTTTAAACTCACATTTTCTAAGTGTGTTGGTATGATGTAATTGTTCCTAGTCTTTATCTTGACCTATCACTAATACTGCAATGTGAGAGATGGAACATTTCATTAAAGCGATAATGTAAAGAGACATTACAAGACCTGTAAATATGTAGTGTTACTTGATATGGATGGTACATTAGATTATACTATTTCGTAGGAATGTTTGGGTGGTATGTTTTCAGTATTGCTGGTTGAAATACTTTCATAATATTGTCTGCTCGTATGGCCCGCTAGTATGCTTGGACATTTTCAGTACCTAACGGATTAAATATTTTATGTAAAATATACCACAATACGATATATGTGCACGTGGACTTATCCGGTTGTGAATACATATTACATCTGATTACAAGTCTCTATTTGTTTTACAATAAAATTTCAATACGTATGCAACCTAAAATATTTAAGTGATAATTACCAAGATTTAAAAATTAATTTTAATACTTGCAAGGTGAATAATAAATATAATAAATGTAAAGATTATTGTGTGTTTGGCAGAAAACAGCATATCTACTTGTAATATTTATAAATGTGTAACTCCCCATATATACCTCTAAAAAATAAATTAATACAGCAAACAAATAAATTACAGAAGGTTGTAAAATAAATTTGCAAAGTTGTTGGTCTGTACAAGGTGACATGGATCTACATTAACTATTTCTTATAGCGAATGCTCTCTACTAAACATAGAAAACCTTGGTTATGCATAGGTTTGGTGACAAAATGTCAATCAAAATATTATTAATTTTTATCGGCTGTATGCTGAGTTCAGTTCGCCTGCAGGGGAGATGAATTGGAATACTTTAAATAATTCTACCAATTCTGTCTCTCTCCCCTGGATATTTCTTTAAATGTTACATAAAATATAGATATTAAAATAAATCCTCTTGCAGCAGATTGAACTGGGAAGCATGTATAGCAAGTATTGTGAAGTTATTTTTAATGAAAATTAACTCAGCTAAGGATGTGAACTGGGGACTTTTGATTATTTAAATGTGATGCATACATGTAAGGCTACTGTTGACCAGTAAAATATATGCAGTAATAATAATGGCACAAAATTATTCTGCATTCAGGTTCATGCATAGTTAATAGAATGCAGAACTAACTGAAGACCAATACGACTGCGTATTAAGTGAACTACAGCTGTACACGTAAGAAAATGCCATCACAGACTAGCAGCATGTCGGAACGCTGTCCACCAATCAGTGCCTAGTAACTTACTCGCCAGCTGGCAGCCCAGCTAATAGGAAATCATTCGCAGCATGCGACAGCCAATCAAACACATGGACCGGCATAGAGCTTTGCGAAGCCAATCGGTGAATGGGTTCACCCACATCAAAGGAACCACCACACCATTTTGTTTGTGTGTACTATTCTACTCTGTGGCTACAGCTTGCTGCTACTGACAAAAAAATGTGCTTGATTGCACTATGGGTAACAAAAAAGGGCCCTACCACCAGCCAGTTGTTTGACCTACACTAGGGAGAACTGAAGTGTATGTTGGTCTGCTGCTGCTTGAATTATCTACGAGTACTGTATGACTATTTAAATTAGCAGTCTCTAGATTAGTATGACTGCATTTAGCATATGCAGAGGTGATTTGAAACACACATTTACCACAGCTGATTTTTTTATTTACCTCGATATAGAGTATTTATTTGTAAACAATTTATGTTCATATATGCACTGTGTGTGTCTGTGACTTTCGGAGGTGCGGGGTGGGAGGTAATGATTGTTAGCAGCCTTCGTACTATATTCTAACAGAGGTTCGATCCTTGACTGAATAATCGTTTATTAAAACTAATGTTAAAGCATACACGAAACGTTCCGTGGTAGTTCAAGGTTTTTTCTTGTAAGCTGACTCTGTTTAATGTTAGCTGTAATAAAGTTTTAATGTTTTTTTACGTGATGTTTGTTTAATATAAAAACATAAATGTACTCTATGCTTTTACAATGTGTGAGTTTAGTAATGTAATGAAATTAACAAGTACGTTTTTATTGTGTAAAATTAATACTTGCATGCTAAGCACCATATGTAAATAAATAAATATTTTTCTAACATTTTTTNGTTTTTATTGTGTAAAATTAATACTTGCATGCTAAGCACCATATGTAAATAAATAAATATTTTTCTAACATTTTTTTAAACACGTAGGTAAACAATTTGTCATCTGGTATAGGTACGTTATAATGAATTTGGTTATCTTCAGGACANTTTTTTTAAACACGTAGGTAAACAATTTGTCATCTGGTATAGGTACGTTATAATGAATTTGGTTATCTTCAGGACAAAGTCAATTGTAGCAAAATATGAACACAATATAAGCGCATGGTAATAACTATAAAATTAAATATAGTCTCTAATGTAGTTTGTGATGGCATATTACAATCAGTCATGAAAATGTGTGCCCCTTACATAGCCTAATTGCTTCGAAAATGGCTGCCAAATATTATTTTGAAGGACTTAAGGTATAGTGAAATATAACAGTCTATTTAAGGTCGTGAGTGTAGGCTATAGTGTGAAATTGATGGTTCTATTTCAGTAAGGTCCTAAATGATGGGTAACTATGCTTATAAAAGGGCTTAATGCATAATGGATCATATAACATTGGTTCGGCTTTCCATTGATCTGATATGGTATATTATAAACATTTATCTAACTCCAATGGTTGCTGAAAGGCGACTAACTATGCCAAATTGGTGGGCTTGACGTGAGAATATTATGCTTATAACATGAATTGAGGTAGGATGACAACTGTCCTGTATTCTCGAATCGAGCTGGTTACATATAGTGGCCATAATTACTTTTTAAAAAAATAATAGCACACCTACGCCTTTAGAAAATTCATTGTGGTGCCAAACATGGTTGAATAATGAGTGTTCAATGTAGCCACATTAGTTATAGTGAAACTGCCTTATGTTGCTGGATGGTAGACCAAAAATTAACTGCCTCTGGTTATGCCTGTGAAAATCAAATAGTCCTCCCTCCTGGCAGTCTGTTGAGATAGTCCAGAACTGGTCAGCAGTGTACAGGTTTCTTCTGTGTCTATTGCTCATAACAAAATATGACTGTGAAGTTTTAACATCACAAATTATGTCATGCCATCCACCCTGTCTCTCACAGCCATATTCTCTAGTGTGTCCTAAAATTTAGGCATGTAATCGCATATTCTAATTTCATATTCNCCCTGTCTCTCACAGCCATATTCTCTAGTGTGTCCTAAAATTTAGGCATGTAATCGCATATTCTAATTTCATATTCGAATCTCTCTTCAATATACATGTATGTACATACGTCACATGATATATTTACATGATATAATTACACTTCAAAGTTTTTAAAAAATAAATGAAATTAAATACATAGCTTCTATTTATAAAATTATNTACATGATATAATTACACTTCAAAGTTTTTAAAAAATAAATGAAATTAAATACATAGCTTCTATTTATAAAATTATGCATAGTTGACTGTTGTGGTATCATATTGGTATTTACCTTTAAAAAATAAGCACCTGTATGTGTATAGTATGGTATACTTGCATTTCCATGGTTTTAAAACAATACATTAAATTAAATATATAAGTTTTTATTTATAAAATTATTCCCAATCAGCTGTTGTGACATAATATTCGTATTTATCTTAAAAATAAGCATCTGTACGTATATCATACTATAAACAGTACACTCCCATTTATTAGTGCTTCACTTAACCGGTTTTTGGCTTATTCATGCGGCTTTTGGTTTTTTTCAAAGTTTACTGTAACTTCTGCGGTAAGGTGATGCTGTAATGTGTGTCGTTTAACAAGCAATGGTACCATGTATGTCTAACGCTGTGCCATGTGAGCTGATGTTTATCTCTTTAAACTGTCAGCCTTTCACAGAGACCTGTGTGAGTCATCCATTTCCACCTGTTGAAGCGGGTATCTGATCACACTCATCTCAGTTACCACCCCAACACCACGTCTTGCAAGTTTATCAACATCAATTCTGGTGCCAAACAAAAAAATTGCAGACTTTTTCAAGAAAGGCAGGGTTTAACTTTTCTTACATTTTTTCATATCAAGAGTTTAATTGTTTACAAAAAAAACCTAACATTTCAGAAATTTTAAACTTTTGTGTGTGAGCATGTGCGTGTATGTATGTATGTATGTATGTATGTATGTATGTATGTATGTATGTGTGTGTGTGTGTAAATAAGTAAAATTTAAATAAGCTCCTAGTAATTAAAGATGTATAGAAATCTAAGACGTTTCAACGCAGCCTATTAGACTGACTGAGAAAGCAGTCTACACTTATTGATAGAGGTGAGTGCTTCCATTTTGTAAAATTCATTATGCTTGTCACAAACATGGAAATAAATGATTTTAGACTTTTTTTAAATGTGTTTTCCTTTTTTTTGGCAAAAGTTAACGTTAGGTTCTGCATTTGTAGTATAAGGGTTATTTTTTTAATGGGGAGAGTACTCTATTGTTTTAAATGCCAGGTTGCCTCATTTAGAAATCCTGTNCTATTGTTTTAAATGCCAGGTTGCCTCATTTAGAAATCCTGTTGTTGTTTTTACTGCAATGCATTATAAACTTTCAACCTACTCTGCCATCTCAAGGATGGCTCTGTGTGAACGTTGAGAAAGCGACACACACACTACGCACCGCTTATCGCTCCGTGACACCTGCTTGGTGCCGGTGCAGGCTATAAGCTCTGTATACTCGATGCGCCGTAAATTACTCTACACTCAGTGCAACATAAATATCAGATAAAGTATTGTGTACTGTACTTCATACAGTACAGTACATTAAATGTATGATTTGTGTTTGCTTTGAAATGTATAATATGTACTGTTTTTTATCATGATTTTCGGAGCCAATATTACTGTTCCATAATAGTAAAAGTGTAAATTCGATTATCCGGGTTTTTTTAATTACAAATTCGCTTATTTGTGTTTTCTGTGGTCCTGATTAACATGGTTAATTGGGAGTTTACTGTAATTGCATTTCCAAGTTTTTAAAACAATAAATAAAATAAATTTATATAAATACATAACTTTTAATTGTAAACATGTACATAATCTGCGGTTGTGACATTGTTGGCATTAGTCTTAAAAAGTCAAGTCTGGAAATATAGTACTTAAAATACCTACTTTGGAAAAATCCTTTATGCATACCTACGTCTATAAAATTGAATATGTAAATTGGATGAGTGAAGCCCAGGACATCAGAATGAGTATTTATAACTTCTTATGCCATATTCGAATTATTCTTAAAGAAATGTCTGGTTATATGCTGAATGTAATATATCAAGTCTGGATATGTTTTGTGAAACAAAAAAATCAACTTAATCGGTACATGTATCAAGTGATAAATATTTCAATATGAGCGTTCATGTGCTTAGCACTAGACACAAGAATATTTAGAATTTTTTTTAATAATTACAATTGTTATCAAATATAAAATACATCATTCTTATATATTATATCACTGAATTTCTCCTGTAAAAAGAAAAAGTTTCATAGTTTGGATGATATGAATGAATAGAATTATGACGCTTATGNTCACTGAATTTCTCCTGTAAAAAGAAAAAGTTTCATAGTTTGGATGATATGAATGAATAGAATTATGACGCTTATGGCTTGGTGCTTGTGGTTGACACTTTTATTTTGATGATAACTCTAAAACCATGCTTCCTACGAGGGAGTGCTTGAAATTTGTGCCCCCTACAGTCTATATCCCCTCTCTCATTAATATTTGGTTCTACATATTTTATAATAATACATTTTTTTCATTGGATTTTGACTTTTATGTTGGTGNTCTCTCATTAATATTTGGTTCTACATATTTTATAATAATACATTTTTTTCATTGGATTTTGACTTTTATGTTGGTGTACATAATATTGAGTTTCTTCTTTTACTAATATCTGGACCCCTATGCACCCTAGGTCAAAAATGTTTTTTGATTTGATTTTTGACTCTTATGTCTGGGTACATCTTGTAATTTTATTCTTCATTCTAAATAAAGAAAACCACCAGACTACCTTCAATTATGCTTGGATAGATATATATTTTTATATTTATTGAATTCTTGTTCTTATTTTGGTGTGTGTGTGTACGTGTGTGTGTGTGCGTGCGCACGTGCGAGTGATAATAAGGTTGACCAAGACGCCGGTTGCCCGACTCCAAACAGTCTTGTTATTCATTTGTAGCAAAAATGTTCCGGACTACTACTTTTTTAAGCATTTACATATGCAACGTTTAGTGCCAGCAGACATCTTGGTATATTTGGAAAATGCAGATAATTATAAGGTATGCAACTTAAATAAAATTATTTATAATCATGTGAAAATAGTTTTTGGCGATACGAGAGTCCATATATAGGCTGCTTGCCAACATACTTTTAAGATACTTCAGTCATAGTTATTCCTGTTAAATCCAATATGGCATCAGGGGATAGACATACTATAGCTGTTTCTAATATCACAATTGAATTCACATTTAAAATACACACCTGTAGACATGCAACACAATATACTTGGGTCTCTAAGTTTTAATAAACTTAAACTTANTCACATTTAAAATACACACCTGTAGACATGCAACACAATATACTTGGGTCTCTAAGTTTTAATAAACTTAAACTTACGTAAAACTTTTATTTATAAATATATTGGTATCTAACTTTGTATTCGAACAAGTATTGGAAATATTAATGATTGATGGTGCATCATGCACTATAGTTATGTTTGAAAACTTGCCAAATCATAGGTATTCCTAGTTAATCCAATACAGCTACTGACATAGGCTAGCAGGCATTCAACGATTCTGACATCACATTCTAATTAGTCTTAAAATTACTCAACCTATAAAATATCACACAATATAGTAATAGATTCTCAAAATTAAAAATAAATAAATATATAACACACACACACACACACACACATATATATATATATACATACATATATAGTAATTGATCATTGTATTCAAACGAGTAATGAAAATAATTGCGTGTGTAGATAGTCATGTGCCATAGTTAAATTAAAACCTCTTAATGCAAATGTATTCCCATTAAATTCATTATGGTGATGACATAGACTGGTAGGTAAGCAACAATGCTTGCATCATATTCTACTTCGTTTTAACAGTATGAGTCCGCAGATGCATTGCTCTATATACTTATGACTATGGGTTTAGAAGAATGCTTGACATTGTATTCACATTTTTCTTGAAAATAAACATGATTATAGATACATCATGTGTTATAGTAACATTAAAAATACCTAATGCACAGGTAATTATGTTAAATCTATTTTGACTTAGGACAAAATTCAAGATGGCGGACCAGAAACATGATGATAAGCAAGAAGTATATAGTGGATTGATGCAAAGGTCAATGTCACATTATTATATTATTTGACATCTGCTTTTTTCCTTAAAAATATGAATCCGCAGACATGTCATTAGTTTTACTTGTTTGTAAAAGTTAGATAAAAATATATTAAATGCATAACTGTTATTTTATACAATTATTGTTTGTTTATTTGGCAATTGTGATGCCATAATCAAATTCTTGAAAATACGAGTTCGTAGACACGTCACTCGATACACTTGTGTCTGTAAATTTGAAATGTTAAATCAAAATTAAATAAATTATATTAAAAAAATTATGCTTTGCGTAATTGATGGTTGTGGAATTAACATAATTCTCTTTGTAAATACAAGTCTTTATAAACACCTTATGTGTCTATGTTTTTATCCTGGTGGCTCATTACTTAAAACTCCAGAACCAAAGATGGACGAGACTAGCGCCCCTAGGCTGTGATGTAAATATGGGTTGAACCAAGGCGACGACAGATGATACCAGATGGATGCCTGTATCAGCAGGCCAGAGACGATTGGCGCATTCATGGTGACGAAAAAACCATGGTAAACAAGATCAATCTCTATAGGCAGACAATGAGAAGAATGTTAAAGATGTTAGGAGGAATGATACAGCATGAAGTAAGATCTAGAAAGGTATAGAAACAAGATGGGCAACATCAACATTGAATGATAGAGCATGAAGCCATACCTAAAATTGTTTAGAAACAACATGGCCTATAAAGGCATGGAATGATAGAGCATGAGGTGAAATAAAGAGGAAGTCTTCCAAGATGGTGCACAAAGATCAAAGTCATCAAAGATGGCGGTGGTGATGTAATCCAAGATGGCTCTGAACCCAGATGACCTAGGAATCCAAAATGGCCAATGGGGATTCAATATAATTGATATTTTTATAGAATTTGCTTGCAAATGCTGCTCAATGTGGCTGATTTTCTGCAGGAATTTTTGCATGTTTGGAGGGAAATTTAAGATATTTTAAGGAAAATTCTAAGAATTTTAGGTGTTTTTAAGGGGAAATTTGGGAAGGTTTTAAACTAAAATGACACTGATAACATCACATAAAGGTCAAGGTCACTTAACTTCTTGCAAGATGGTGGTGGTGAGCCTCACAAGCCTCCCCCCAAACCACTGTTCCTTAACCGGCTATTACCATCTATTGATTCCCCTTTTCCCACTGTCGCAAAGAATAGGTTGTAGGCACAGGATGGAAATAATTTATATTTCGAACCAAGAAATACAAATTACATACTTGAACAATGAATTAAGTGATTTCTGATGTTTTATAAAATTATAAGTCAAATTAATATGCTGTTTTACACTCGCACATTAACAAAAGTAAAAAAAAAAAAAAAAATCTCAAACAACTATCTGGTAAACTGTGCTCATTGAGCAACATAATATTATAAAAGTTTCTTATTCACTACAATTAGGAATAATATATAAAAAATGCAAGATCTCAGTGAGTTTTTGCATTTAGCATTTGAGTGTCTAAACTTTTAAAAAGAATGATATTTTTTGATAGATTTTATAATAATTCTGTAATGATTTGTTACATTTAACAAGCTTAGTTTACAAAGAACTTATTTTAACCAGCAGAGCACGTATGTAATTCACTTATTTTAACAGATGGGCAGTGATATACTCTAACTCTGACCATACTAGAAGGGCAAAGGGATACATAGTTGGTCCTACAGATGGATAAAACCAGATGAGGATTATATAAAAAAACATATATTAAGTATTTATTACATTTCTCTATACTGTATACACATTTCTATGATACATGCAGCTATGGGGATAATGGAAGAGGAGGATTATAAAGGAGGATGTATTAAGTTAGAGGTAGCGTGTCAAAGAAGGAACTCACCCGGTCTCGCACTCTGTACTTGCCACCCAGGAGGACTATTGCCAGCTCCTGGTCTGATCGCCATCCACGCTCCTGGACCCTCGCCGACTGCCCTGATTATCTGCCTTGCCGTCCTATCCACACTCTTTGTGCCTCTCCACCCACATGTGTATTGTTGTAATGATTCCTGATTGGTTCCCGTTGTGTATTGGAGGCAGGGTCTGCTTCTGGGTTGTTGAATTTACAAAGGAATGTACTGATGTCTGCCGGACACAAATTTGTTGTGGATATTTGTACAATCCATTTGGGCTCGATGTTATGGTTCCTAAATTTTGTAAATGTGCATGTGGCCTCCTTCATACGTATTAAAGCGACAGGATGTGCACAACGGGGCCATGTGTAAAATCTCCCTCCCATAGTTAATTGAAGAGATGTCCTCTCTGCGGAAAAGTTGGGGAAAGATAACATTTATTTAATATTTTTGTTATTTCTTAACCACGCTACACACTGTGCCCCATGCCTGATGAAGAGACTATAATCAAGTAATATACCATATTCAAGAAGAAATGCATTGAGTCTTTGGCACAAACAACACAAAACAAGTGGCACAAAATAATAAAACTTAATTAAACCAAAGGACCCTGCAACCACAAAAAAAAAAAAACGCACACGCACACACACACACACACATACATACACACACACACACACACAAGGAAATTTTAGTTTTGATGGTACTTGTGCCGTCAATGTAGAAGGTTTCAATTGTGATTTATCAGATTCCCAACCANTGGTCATTAATGGCATAGATGAAAGAAAATATACTATACAATGCTTTCTTGTATTATCAACAAAATAAAAGTCAAGAGGGAGAATATTTAACATCGATAACAAGATGTGACTGCAATTATGCAACATTAAATATTTTCTTTAAACTTATTCATTTTATTTTCAATTCGAGATACTGACAAAACAAATTAAAATCTTCAACAAATGACTATAAAATATTCCCATACAAATAGCTGACAGCAAAAAAAAAAATATATAAAAAAAATCATCACTGAAACTTGAATTATAATTTACTAAACAAAAGTTCTTAACAAGTGTTTAATACCAGAAAAAAAAGTAAAACATTTCCTTTCTCATTGTTAATTTAACTTCAGACACGAGTCTCAATAAAATTCAATATACTTCACAACTTAAGATCATAAAAAGGGGATACCCCACACAAAAGGTAAATTACTTGATTAACATTTAACCCTTTGACTATTGGGCTCGAGAGGAGGAACTCACTGTGATGTGCTAAGCAAGGTTTGCAGGTGTTGTACCCTCCATGCTGAATTGATTTTTTTATGAAAACATAAAATTCCCATCCTTCTTTTTGATTGGGGCTTTGGATCCGCACTGGCAAAGTTAAAAATTTGATATTTTCACAATTATTTGTTTAGGTTTTTTTAACTTTTATAATTTTTGAATTTTTTTAAAATTGGTTTCCTTGTTTATTTTATTTTCTTGATTTGTACATAAAGAGACCAGAAATCTTTAAAAGCTTGCTTTCGTGTGGTATATCTCAAAACAAGGTAGTGGAGTGTTACATGTCATACAACAATATCGAGTTTATTTGCATTTCTTGTTTTTTGTGCACACCACACATTTCCTTGTTGGGGTTTTCTTTGTCGTCTTTGCCAGTACAGATGGGAAATGTCTTCCTGTTAGGCGAAGTGGATTTTCTCCATTTGTTTGCCTGCCCCTCTCAGCACTTTTTCTTCCCTTTGAACGACTCTCGAGAATTTCTCTTATGAGAGCAAGTTGAAATGTAGCTATTTGTACATTTTCCCCCCCATCACTGTTTTGTATAGAATGTATTAATTCAGTACTGCAAGGTCTAGGATATGAACGAAAACCTTCTTGTATCATTTCATTGATTTTCGTACTGAATCAATACAGCTGATGATGTCAGAATTATCAACTGCTCCCATGTTTTCATTGAAGTCCACAATACACTGGGGTTTCATAAGTGTTTCACCATTTTTCCGCTCAATCTCCATCATGTCTGCATGTCTCCTTGTGGCATGTTGTCAGCATGAACACTTCTCGTCGATCACACCACTGTAGTGCTAATAAATTCTCAGATGTCATGAAAGTTACTTCGCCGTTCTTCAGCTTTTCTTCCAGTTTTGGCATCTGCTTCCTTGTTTTCCTAACTGTGCTGCATGAATTTTAACCCTTTGTCATGAAATCATTCAAACAGGGTAGGACTTGAGTACCAATTGTCGAGAAATACAGTGTGCCCTTTCTGCAGGTAGGGTTTCAGTAAGGTTGCCACTATGTTGCCTGATTTTCCTAGATTCTCTCCTGCCTCTTCAATTTTAGACACTGCACCAGTGTAAATAATAAAATCTAGCACGAAACCCATTTCACAGTCACATAACATAAAAATTTTGATACTGAAAAGATTTCTTTTTGAACGAATATATTGTTTGAATGATAATCTTCCCTTGAAGAGCAGAAGACTCTCATCGATACACAAATTTTGAAATGGGTTCATTGCAGATCCGAAAGACTCTCAACGAGTGTGCAAATTTTACCAAGCCTATCTCCATCTGCAGGAACATTGTTGTCAGCTAAATGCAGCATTCTCAGCAATAAAAGAAAACAGTCTCTGGACATTATTTCTGGAAATGCAGGTGTTTTCAGGAGTGAATCTCGTGACCAATACTCATTTATGCTGAGTTTCTTTGTTCTTGGCATAAGCATGCAAACAGCTAAAAATATATACATTTCCTCCCAGTATGTATTCTCCCATTTATTGAGGCGAGAATGCTCGGTTGCAGGGGTATTTTGAACAATGAAATCATAATACCTATTTGTTTCTGTTGCAATAAGCTCCATAACTGATTTTGAAAAAAAATTGTAAAAATATTTACTAACTGTTTCTAACTCCGTCAGACTGCTTAGATTATCGGAGCTTGTGTTATCAAAATCATGAATATGTGGCACAAATTCATCCTGTCTCCAAGTTATTTCCATAGACCTTCTTTTTTTTGACAATGGTTTGTGTTCCTGCTCTTCATCACTGGTTTCACTTTTCGAAGGTGAACTAGGAAATTTTAGTTTTGATGGTACTTGTGCCGTCAATGTAGAAGGTTTCAATTGTGATTTATCAGATTCCCAACCATCGTCCCTACTAGAAATGCTGCTCAAATCGTTGCAGTCACTTTCTGCGAGGATTGCTAGTAACCCCTCATTTGTGTATTTTTTCCGTGCCGCCATGGAAAAGATTTTGTTTCCAAATTATAAACAAGTCTAAGAAAATTCAGACATAACTTAGAACAAAAACAATAAAAAAACGAACCTGTTCAAACAACAGAAAACGTGAAACAAAATACTCTAGAAAGTACGGTATTACCTGAAAAAATTCACCAATATTATGCAAAAATTCTATGAACGTCAGCGACCAAACAATGAATGTGTAAAATAGCAAGAAAACATTTCCATTGCGCTACAANGGAAAAGATTTTGTTTCCAAATTATAAACAAGTCTAAGAAAATTCAGACATAACTTAGAACAAAAACAATAAAAAAACGAACCTGTTCAAACAACAGAAAACGTGAAACAAAATACTCTAGAAAGTACGGTATTACCTGAAAAAATTCACCAATATTATACAAAAATTCTATGAACGTCAGCGACCAAACAATGAATGTGTAAAATAGCAAGAAAACATTTCCATTGCGCTACAANGCAAAAATTCTATGAACGTCAGCGACCAAACAATGAATGTGTAAAATAGCAAGAAAACATTTCCATTGCGCTACAAACTAATGCTGTCAATGCCATCTGTACGTGAAGAAACAAAATAAATGCCAAAGTATGAAAGAAATGTAGATATCGACTGGTTATAAACACGGCGCTATCAAAAGTGGTTTTGATAATCGCGCACATATGTGTGACGTGGCCAATACACACACTGTTGGGAAAGTAAATAATTTTCTACCTCGTCAAACCACTAACACAATCTATGAATCTTGATAATCACTTCTGTAGTTCAGAAACAGCCACTAAATAGTTTTGGGTTATAGACGAACAAATAAAACAAATACGCCTGTAGCAGTGAAAGCGAAAGTAGCAGGACGAATATAGTTGTCCTTCACACAACCAATGCCATATAAACAGGATGGATATTTTTGTCTGTAGCACAGGCAGCGCGTAATTTACGAACGAATATATACGCCAATAACAGTGAAAGGGTTAATGACATGAATTACTTTAGATAAAATTAATGTGAATTTGCATGACATAGTAATAAATGCATGATAAGGAAAGTTTAAATGTCATTACAGCAATTGTTATATATCTCGAATATAAATATAAATATTTAATGTCAACATAGACGACAGAGTTGTCTGAATGCAGGCATCAAGTTCACAGGAACATACGAGGGTATCCTACAGGCAAGAAGAAAGTTGAAACATGTACAAAGGGTTTGCTTAAGCCAGCATGTGTAGAAAAGGATTCAGCCCAAAACGTGCAAAAAAGTTAGACCAACACGTGCACCCTCACTAAAACTGGTGCACAAGGAGAAACCAACTATAAAACTGCAGCAGTACTAACCTGAGAGGGAAAAAAAAAAAACGACAAATTTTACATTCTAGTGCTGAGTACATGTTACGTGATGGCAACTAGAAAACTAAGATATTAAATGGGCACTTAAGGGCTAAAAAATGCAATCGTGACTACACAATAAGCACATGTCATGTTGGCAGCACGCCAAGGTCAAAAGTGTTTGAAAAACGCTACATGAAAGATGCGAAGGTGCCAAACAAAAGATGAAAAAAAAAAGTCTTGCTGATAGATGTCATGGGCTGTCCAGAGATGATGACTTAAGCCCAGACACAGAGAGATGTGGGAAAACCTTACTTGAACAAAAGATCATTTTTTTGGTAAAATCATGCGGTAAGCAGCAGGGATACACCAAAAAAATTGCAGAACAGCAGCTGCAGGAAGGTGAGTGAGAGGCGAGTCTCAAAACGCGACAACTAAAGGAATTTGCAATGGTGCAATGCACATCTGCTCAACAGAGAAAAAATTNGAGGCGAGTCTCAAAACGCGACAACTAAAGGAATTTGCAATGGTGCAATGCACATCTGCTCAACAGAGAAAAAATTTTATAACACACAGGTCAGCAGGTGCCTAATAAGATTGTAAACATAACTTCCAAAGTACAGAATTAAATAACTGACACCAAATTAATGAGCTAAAATATTAAAACGGTAAAATAGTGACAAACTGCGATTAGNTACAGAATTAAATAACTGACACCAAATTAATGAGCTAAAATATTAAAACGGTAAAATAGTGACAAACTGCGATTAGATAAACCAAAATACGTAAATAACCACCTATATAACTCTGATAGACAAATTGAAATATAGAAAAGTTTTACGATAGTATAAGTTGTATCATAAATAAATTGCGGACTAATAGAACTCCATAATCAAAAAAATCTTAATATACGTTGAATGGTGAATAAAGGCATTGTTAACTGCATTAATTAAAATACAAAAGATAATAGACCTTTAATAATATTACTGGTAATCATTTTTACTTACTTAAATACCAAATTTAAGTTTCAATAGTTATTTTGAAAAATGTGCCACACTTTAAAATGGCATAACACCATGTGAAATGTACATATTTTTCTCTATGCTAGTGAGTTCAGATCATGAACTGCTTGATTTAAGCCCACATTTAATTATTTATTTATGTTGATTATGAATGCTAAAGTGTTTCTTTCATCACTTTCCATTTGTTTAAAAGTTAAATTGTAATAGTTTAATTTTATTGTCTCTAAATACCATATCAAGTTTGATTTAGCATTGTTTACTATAAATTGTTTGTTAGTAAAAGGAAAGGTTGGCAGAACTTTGTTCAGTAACTATGATGACCTAAATTTTGAATGGAAGCACAATTCTAGCAAGGACCACATATTTTTAATTATTATTTTGCAAACAATTTTCTTTATACAAATTTCAGAATTTTCAGAATGAAGAAGAGAAATAGCCAACCATCTTATTATATTGTTTGGACTGGTTAACCATAGTAACTACCTTGGTAGGATTTTAAATTGGAAACTAAGTATGTTTGTTGAGTCCGAAATTTCTGACCAGACAAAAATGAATAACTAAGACAGTCCACGTGTAAAGAGAGAAGAAGAGGCCTTGGCCTTGGTTTGGGCTCTAGAAGTGAGATTATCATGTTAATTATTTTGTTTGATGCCCATGCAACAGTGGAATTCTACTGGCTGTAAGCCTTAAATAGGGAAGATTGTGACAAAGAAATGGAAATGTCACTGGGAGAAGAATATCCACAAGATGAGCTGTCTTAATTTTTTTGGAATGGTGAGAAAGACGAAAGCGTACTGAGCTACACAATTTAACGGCTAAGTCACATTCAGTACTACAATGCAGCTTTTAATTCGACAGAATTTTTTTCAGTCAAAGTTAATATTTTTGTTTACCAACCCAGNTTCAGTACTACAATGCAGCTTTTAATTCGACAGAATTTTTTTCAGTCAAAGTTAATATTTTTGTTTACCAACCCAGGAATTTTGCACATGGTGAAACTTAGCTATATTTTTAGTCCTAATTGACTGATACAGAACTATTTAAAAAAGTTAAATTTATTTGCATAACATCTGCTATTGAGAAATTCTGAAAATAACTTGCTATTGTGATCCATTCGTAAAGATGTTTAATAAAGTTTAAAGTTGAGANTTCAGTACTACAATGCAGCTTTTAATTCGACAGAATTTTTTTCAGTCAAAGTTAATATTTTTGTTTACCAACCCAGCAATTTTGCACATGGTGAAACTTAGCTATATTTTTAGTCCTAATTGACTGATACAGAACTATTTCAAAAAGTTAAATTTATTTGCATAACATCTACTATTGAGAAATTCTGAAAATAACTTGCTATTGTGATCCATTCGTAAAGATGTTTAATAAAGTTTAAAGTTGAGAATTTCTTAGAATTTAATTTATCTGCCAGAGCATTGAGTTAATTTATCTACCATTTCAATTAAATCTTGATTTAGCTGTCTTGGCATTTCATACAGTTAATTTCATCAGAAATTAAATCCAGTTTAAAGTATAAGTTGCATTAATTTTATTTCAGTAGATTTGAAAGTATAAATCTTGGTTGGTTTTCTAAGTTTGGTTTGTTCAACAATTTACAATGTTCTCAACATGCCTCCAGTTGTAAGTATTTTAAATTGTATGGAAAATCTTGTTAATGTGTGAGAAGAAAAGGTTATATGTTGTATGTGTCTAACTCACCACTCATAAAAACACTCAGGCCAGGCAAGAGGGCTTCTGATGCAACACGTGTTTAGGTAAGCTACCTGCACTTATCTATATAAAACGGTCTACCCCTTCTGTTACAGAAACCACATCACCTTACTATGGTTCTCAAATATTGTAAACTGTTTATATATAAATTACATGGCTGTAGCTACAGTCATACAATATTTACAAAATTTATACACATTAATTTTATAAGATAGTTTTTTACCATAACCTGAAATTCTATTAAAAATAAATTTTAAAACAAAGAGCACCATAAGGGAATTAATTATTGATAAACTTTGAANCAACCTGAAATTCTATTAAAAATAAATTTTAAAACAAAGAGCACCATAAGGGAATTAATTATTGATAAACTTTGAAATTTTCTTCTGTTTTCAGTTTTTCTATTTTGCTCTACCTCAACTGCTACAAGAACATTCATGACAATTTGATTTAAAAGGGAAAATAAAAATAAAATAAAATACGGTTTAATAATGCCCCACATAATTTTAAGCATCATATGTCCAATATAAAGAAAGATTTTAATTATCTTAATTATTATAATTTATAGTAATTATCAATATTATGTTTCATTATATTGTTTCCCTAATCATTATTGTATGAGATTTTTGACAGACAACATAGTTTGTCATCGTACCTCCCCTCCCTCCCAAACTTGAGCCCAAACCTGACACACGACCAGCAATGTAAAGACTGGCGTCAGAATAATTGTAATTACATAAGGGAGCCATTAAAAAAAGAGTGGTGTTAATTATTATTTTATATTTGTGTTAAGTGTTGGCATCACGTCGCCGGGGTTGTTCCTGCCCCATCCTTCCTCCTCCAGAAAGCGTGGGTGGAAAAGGGACTATCCCAAAGCACCCACCAGAGAGCGGCAATAGCGCTAGAACCACGAGCGAGGTAGAGCACATTCTGCACACGGAAACCCCGGAGTTGGTGGTCAATGGAGTCTGATACAATTACTGTGACTTTCAGACACGTTAGTGTTACACCATCTCCTACACTGAAGAGCCGAAAAAACTGGTACACCTGCCTAATATCGTAAAGGGCCCCCCGAGCACGCAGAAATGGACTCAACTAATGTCTGAAGGTATGCAGGAGGCAATTCACACCATGAATCCTGCAGGGCAGTCCACAAATCCGATCTGCGCCAATTTGAGAAAGGGTTGCACGTCTGTCACGTTTAATGATTCTCGTCAGTCGTCGTTTGTCCCGTTTTTTCTGGCCGCAGCGATGTCGAAGATGTGATGTTTTACCAGATTCCTGTTATCACGGTACACTCGTGAAATGGTCATACACGAACATCCAAATGTTATCGCTACCTCGGAGATGCTATGTTCCATCTCTCATGTCATGCGCCGACTATAACACCATGTTCAAACTCACTTAAATATTGATAACCTGCCATTGTAGCAGCAGTAACCGATCTAGCCGCTGACCGCATCGCGTTACTCTGATTGGTTCCATACCTCTGTTATTTGCATACGCATGCCTATACCAGTTTTTTTGGCTCTTCAGTGTACGTCGAACTCTACCTCCACCGAACTGTGTAGGAGTACTCTGGTTCTGAGGACGTAATCGAAACACGTGCAGTCCGGGCCGACTCCAGCTGGACGGCGTGGGTGTGCCAAGCATACACGCTGGAAACAAGTGTGCTCATTGGAACATTGTGGTACGTGGGCCATTAGTGGGGTATAGAGGGACAAAGGACTGGCAGGATTTTCGAAGGCGACATAACGTCATGTGGACAAAAGAGTTGTGTTTGTTTTCTGTCATTATAGTGCAACACTGTAAGCTTCCAGAAATAAAGCGTGCCTTCATCGTGTGTGTGTGTGTGTGTGTGTGTGTGTGTGTGCACGTGATGTGTAGCGTTGATCAACCAGGGTGTGCTGCTTAACAGCCTTAAGGTTTTGGAGTTACGTGGCAGACAACGTAACGTTAGTTTCCGGCCCTATGTACTTCGCCGAGTGAGATCTGCCACAATGGACTCTTGCACCCTCAAGTTTTAGCTCTCCCCATCCAGGCCGGATTATGCCTGGTGGTTCAGGGCACAACGCGTAATACTTCTCTTTTCTCACTCCGGTGAGGACTTACGGGCAAGCATGGCCTGTGAGCACCCTCACCTTGGTGACAAATGGCACCCACCTTTGTGGTAAGCAACTAAGCCATCACGAAAAGCTCAACGGGAAATGATAAATTCTGAAAACAGCACCACAAAACACCTCATGGTTCACATACGCCATTTAAGAAGCGAGGCCAGGCAGGGCACGCTTGGCAGCCATTGAACGTGCCACATTCCAGCCGTTACCCCTTAATGGGACTTTGCCACCCTCCCACTTGCCAGCACACTGCACGCAAGCAGCACGCAAGTGTGACCTACATCCACCACTATTTTCCCACTCAATAACGCTAAGTGCGAATGGTGCATGCTACCCAGGGACGTAGACCTGCTCACCGGGAACTTGGAATGGGGTCTGACGCACAGGTGTGGGTCCCTAGGACAAGCTGCGGACAGTTACGTCAAAACGGAACAACTGGTAGAAATGGGCGGGAAAGGAATGCTGACTATAATGTGCTATGCACCTATGTGTGACGCAATGGACTGCAAGACTGCAGTGTGCGTGACGTGTTGGACAGTACACCACAGGAAATGTGCCCAGGCCAAAGAACTCATGACTTTTGGGGAAGGAGTGTTTGCATGCAGCCAGTGTACCAGGAAGCACGAAGCATGGACACTCCCACTAGTCACGGCCGAAGTGCAGACCAGCCGCGCCAATCATCAGAGAAGCGCGAAGCCCTGGGGTCGATCCCCCGAGCGGACATGGAACAATCGCGCATACTGTAGTGAAATGTGAAGCTCCGAGTCCGAGCCATTTTGCTACCGCAGTATGTGTACTACACCGCCCACCCCAGGTAATCACACTGCATAAATACACCAGTGAGTACGCCGAGGACCTGGCCTTATTCCTGGGGAGGTGTGAGGACAGACTAGTCTGATACGGGGCACCGGAAGAGGAGTGGGCCAAACGTGCAGGGACCTCCCTATGTGGTGCTGCGCATGAGTGGTGGGCGATATAAAGATGCCCAGTTACCCCCTGGGACACGTTCGTCGGCGGCCTGCACGAGTGCTTTGCAGCTGCAGAAGCTTGTGCCAATTGTTATGCCCAGTACTATGGGGAAACACAGAGGGGAAGGCGAGTAGGTAGAGCGGTTTGTCACCACGAAAGTGCAGCTGTTCCGGCGGCTCAACCTGAAAGCACTGCTTACCGGTGCGGTACCGGATATTACAGCCCAGGTACATCCCACACTGAGACAGTTCCTCAATGTGGTGCCGGGGAAAAGCATGGAAGGGTACGTACACAGAGCAGTGGGTGCGGAGTACGGACTGAAATAGCTGTTTCACGCGCACGCGATAGGCGAACCCCCCCTACTCGGGAAAACTCCCCACCCCCCCAGACTGGTCGAGAAGAATGGACGAACAGCTGGTCCACCGCGACGGGCGATCATAGAGGCCCAGGGAGCCACCTCTCCCGACCACTGTGGTTGCCAGGTGGAGGAAGGGCAGAAACCGCCCACCCCAGTGTCATACCTGTGCCATGCCGACGTTCCACTGGCATAAGGACTGCCCGATAAGGAAAGAAGCCCAGTCAGAAAACCGGGAGTGAGGGGAAACCTGCCCAACGCCGGCCTCCCCGGACCCATAGACCATGTACCAAAACTGATGTGTGACCATTTAGTAATGACGCTCGAGACAGCTGAAGGTAACAGACTACTTCGTATCCCGTGGATGTGAACGAACAAGCAGTGGCGGCACTGTTAGACACTGCCGCGAGTCACACCTTCATGCAGCCTACCCTCATACCGGCGAGCGAGATATCGGACCCGGGCTGCCTACAACTGGCCACGCAGGACGGTGCTGGCACCATGCTACAGATGCGCATATGAGATCAACAACACCAGACCCAGGCCATCGTAGTGGAGGGCCTGCGCTAGGCTGTTGTCCTTGGGCAACCCTGGCTGGAAGAACAAGAAGCCATCACAGAGGTTGCCGCCGGCCGAGTCCACCTGGGAACGGGTGAATGCCACACTGTATACAATGTGGATGAAAAGGTATGTGCACTGCTATAACATATTTAGTTGGATGATCTAGCCAACGGAGTACCGAAGGGACCGTGCAAGAGTGTGAAGAGTGTTAGATGTAAGGCAGGATGTGCTCGCGTTTTCAGACTTGCTGAGTGCTATGACAGCTGCAGAGCACATTATCCCAACCCCAGAGGTTGACCCATTTTATGCTTGGCCTAGAGGGTATGGGTTTGAGGAGCAGAGAGTCATCTGGAAACAAGTGAGCGAAATGCTGAGGGAGGGGGTAATATAACCGTCCAATAGCAGCTATAACTCTCGAACTGTCCTAATGCCGAAGAAAGATGGC
The DNA here is from genome assembly GCA_002778355.1 of Clitarchus hookeri. Lineage (NCBI taxonomy): Eukaryota > Metazoa > Arthropoda > Insecta > Phasmatodea > Phasmatidae > Clitarchus > Clitarchus hookeri. The sequence continues at coordinate 295,987 of NQII01001958.1, read as the reverse complement.
AGAATACGTTTTTGCGTGGACTTCCGGCCTCTAAACTTTGTAACTGAGAGAGCCCTCCACCCCCTTCCGCAAATTAGTGTAGAGGATGCTCTAGCGAGTTTGCAAGATGCATGCGTGCTCTCGATTCTGGACCTCAGGTCAGGATACTGGCAGGTACACATAAAGGGACGCAACCGAGAGAAAACCAGGTTCACCACCCCAGATGGATGCCGGTTTCAGATTCGGGCCATGCCTTTCGGGCTCAAATGTGCACCTTCCACTTTCTAGCATATGGTGGCGTGAGTGCCAGTCTTGTACAGACTGATATGAGCTAGATCGAGGCCAGGGTAGTGCTGTACCAGCTGGATGAACAGGGACAGTGAACCAGTATGCAAGCCCAAAATTCGGCGAAGCGGAGCAGAAAAACCACAGTAACGAGAGGGAGTGTCTAGCAATGTTAGAAGACAGACCCTTCACTCTCCGCACACACAATAAGTGCCTCACGTGGTGGGACAGCATGCAGGGAAGACAAGGAAAACTGATTCGTTGGGCACTACTACTACAATCCTTTGACTTCGTCGTAGAACATGTGCCGGGAATGAAGAATGAACTCCCTGACAGCCTCTCCCGAGACACAGACACAACAGAAACGGTGAGAGATGAAACAGATTATGACCTGCTCTGGCCCTTGGAGAGACCGCTGGGGACACAGGCAGGGAGAAAACCCAGAAACCCCAAGCAGCACTACACGAAAACTGCAGACATCGGGCCGAACTGGACCTATGTGAATGATCATGTCCTGAGAGCTCAACAGACATCACCTACAGCCCGTGACCTGAAAACGCACTGTGTGCAAGGGGTAAGGGAGAATGTATGGGTCGTGGATGAGGTCATTCAGGCGAGACCCCCTGGGTGGGAGGAATGGAAAACACATGTCCCCCCAGAGACACGCGAACGTGTCCACCACTACGCGCACGATCACCGACTTGCTGGCACCCAGGGGCGGATCAAACACACAGGCATGAGGCTCAATATTACCATTTGCCAGGGCTTGCTGCAGAGACTAGGCAATATGTACAGGCGTGTGACAACTGCCAACAAAAAAAAGCAGGAGGCAAGACGGAATGGAACAACAGACCCCCTGCCTCCTGGACACCTCATTCAGNCTGCCAACAAAAAAAAGCAGGAGGCAAGACGGAATGGAACAACAGACCCCCTGCCTCCTGGACACCTCATTCAGAGATGTGGCGCTTGACATCATGGGACTCTATCCGCGTACACCCTGAAGAAAACGTTTTATCGTGGTTTTTACAGATTTTTTTAGTAGATNGACATCATGGGACTCTATCCGCGTACACCCTGAAGAAAACGTTTTATCGTGGTTTTTACAGATTTTTTTAGTAGATGGACCGAAGCCTACACAATGAGTAACACGCAAACTTCCACCCTATGTACCATGTTACAACAGCAATTTTGCCCTCTGTGGTGGTTTTCTGCTGACAATACTGTTGGATAACGGCAGTCAGTTTACAGGAAGGGTGTGGAGACAGTGGTACGAGAGAATGAACATCAAACCTCTCACGACACCAGTATATCACCCCAGAGCCAACCTCACTGATGCAAAATCAGGACCTCAAAGTACAGCTTAGCTTGAAGGTAGGAGAAGACCACACGCAGTGGAATACGCACTAAGCCAACACCCTGTTTTGTATGTGCTGAAGAGTAAATGCTGCGACGGGGGAAGCACCCGCTGCCCTTGCACAAGGGAGAGAGTTACCCCGGCCGGGCAAACAATGGACAATGGCAAAGACAGGTGGTGAAGTGCATTGAAGTCGCAGGTCTGTGACAAGAGCAGTATGTAGGGGCAATAATGCCTAACACGACATCCCCCCCTCCCAGTCAACTAAGGCCCAGGGAGATAGTTTACGTTAGGAGCCACCACCTCTCAGAAGGCACCCGCAAATTTTGGGTAGGTCTCGCTCCTCGCTGGATAGGACACTGCAAGGTAAAATCCCGGATAGCATGCGCCACATACATTGTGTGAAGTGAAGAAGGGAAAAATGGAAAGTGTTGAAAGATGACCTGCGGAGAGCGGAAATAGAACTGTACGAACCGAAGGAGACAGCGGAAGCCCCTCTGGGACCAGAGCCAGTCAACAACCGGAACAGAACCCCCCGGACGAAGTGAAGCTAACCAGGCCGCAGTCAGAATTTGAGGTCACCTCTCAACTTCTGTTTCCCATCACGACCCAGAGGAGGAAATAGAAAACCCGCGGGTAACACACCTACGAGTTTACTAGGACCCGGAGACATAGTTACTTTATGCAACATTCCGCGTGAAGATGGAGGAGCCCCTGGAGGAAACCGGATGGAGACGACTCCAAAGATGGCGACGGTCGCCTGATCGATTCGTCCCTGGAACGAATACCTGAATTGAACCAGTGTCACCAGCACAGGCGACCTCGGCTGCTCCGNGCCTGATCGATTCGTCCCTGGAACGAATACCTGAATTGAACCAGTGTCACCAGCACAGGCGACCTCGGCTGCTCCGGGGTACCAACTGCAGACAAGGCCACATTGGAGGAGGTGGGAGCACTACCCAGGGACAGAAGATGACAATGGTAAAGGAGGAGAGCAGTACTAGGTGCACGGTCAGGTTGGGGCTACCTGTATGACATACCTCCCCTCCTTCCTCAACTTGAGCCAAAACATGACACATGACGTGCAATATAGAGACAGGCATCAGTAGAATTGTAATGATGTAAGGGAGCAATTAAAAAGTGTGGTGTTAATTATTATTTTATATTTGTGTCTAGTGTTAGCATCACATTGCCGGGGCTGTTCCTGCCACAACCCTCCTCCTCCAGAGCGCGTCGGCGAGGAGGGGACTAACCCAAAGCACCCACCAGAGGGTGGAAGTAACGCTAGAACCACGAGCGAGGTATAACGTGTTCTNGTGTTAATTATTATTTTATATTTGTGTCTAGTGTTAGCATCACATTGCCGGGGCTGTTCCTGCCACAACCCTCCTCCTCCAGAGCGCGTCGGCGAGGAGGGGACTAACCCAAAGCACCCACCAGAGGGCGGAAGTAACGCTAGAACCACGAGCGAGGTATAACGTGTTCTGCACGCAGAAACCCCAGAGTTGGTGGTCAATGGAGTCTGATACAGTTACCGTGACTTTCAGACACTTTCGTGTCACACTGTCTCCTGCGTCGAACTCTACCACCGCCGAACTGTGTATGAGTACTCTGGTTCTGAGAACGTAATCCAAACACGTGCTGTCCGGGCCGACTTCAGCTGGATGGTATAAGTGTGCTGAGCACACATGCTGGAAACAAGTGTGCTCATTGCTCATTGGAAGTGTGATAGGTGGGCCACTGCTGGAGTATAGAAGGATAAAGAACTGGTGGGATCTTTGTAGGCGACATAACGTCACGTGGACTAAAGAGTTGTGTTAATTTTCTGTAATTATAGTGCATAGTTGTGCCCGCGGCTACGCTCGCGTGGACTACAGAATTATTCTTTGTTACTAACTACGCGAGCAGACTGAGTGCCGGCCAAGCGCACGCGACTCGTGTTACACCCCCCCCCCCCNCCACGTCCGCGTACGGTCAACCAACTCGCGAAAAATTACTTTTTCACAAAACTTTTGATATCTCTTAAAGTATAAACAGGAATTGTATGCTGTACAGAACATTTATTATCTTCATTAAACAGTTCTAATGACTTTTTTTCTTTGATACTTTTGATATCACTTAAAGTATAGATGGGAATTGTATGCTGAATAGAACATTTACTATTTTTGTTAAACAGTTCTAATGACATTTTTTTTCTTTTATAAATATTCAGTTTTTAATAGGAAATGACAGCTTGAATTTTACGTATTTATTTATTGAGAAATTAAATGGGAAAAATGCTTATTAGTATTTCTCTGTTATAGATAGATTTATGATACCGCGGAGTTTTTTAGGTCTTATTATTTTACACAAATTTTAGTACANTATTTCTCTGTTATAGATAGATTTATGATACCGCGGAGTTTTTTAGGTCTTATTATTTTACACAAATTTTAGTACAGGATATTGTTCCATCTTTAATGGTTTAGACAGCATATTGCAAGAGAGCGTGCTGGCGGCAAACTTTTTTTCTGACTTGATTCAATATTATGGTCACTGCTTATTCCTTATGTTACTTTATGTAACAAAATATATACTAAAACCTAGCCAGAAAACATAGCTACAAATTAAAAAAAACACGTAAATCGGATACGTAGTTCTAAAGTGATNTATTTCTCTGTTATAGATAGATTTATGATACCGCGGAGTTTTTTAGGTCTTATTATTTTACACAAATTTTAGTACATGATATTGTTCCATCTTTAATGGTTTAGACAGCATATTGCAAGAGAGCGTGCTGGCGGCAAACTTTTTTTCTGACTTGATTCAATATTATGGTCACTGCTTATTCCTTATGTTATTTTATGTAACAAAATATGTACTAAAACCTAGCCAGAAAACATAGCTACAAATTAAAAAAAACACGTAAATCGGATACGTAGTTCTAAAGTGATNGTACTAAAACCTAGCCAGAAAACATAGCTACAAATTAAAAAAAACACGTAAATCGGATACGTAGTTCTAAAGTGATAAGAGCATTAACCGACAGACAGAGAGACGTTGAGTTTTATAATATGTATAGATAAGTGGTGTAAGCTTCCAGAAATAAAGTCTGCCTTCACAAAGTGTGTGTATATGTGTATTTGTGATGTGTAGCGTTGATCAACCAGGGCGTGCTGCTTTAACAGCCCTAAGGTATTGGCGTGTTACGTGGCCAAAAATATAATGTTAACTAGTTTCCTGTCCTACGTACTTCGCCGAGTGAGAACTGCTACAACGAACCCTCGCACCCTCAAGTCTAGCTCTCCCTGTTCAGGTCTGGCTATGCCTGGTGGCACTGGGCACAACGCGTAATACTTCTCTGTTCTCACTCCGGTGAGGACTAATGAGCGAGCACAGCCCATGAGCACCCTACCCTCTGTGACAAGTTAATTACATAAATATTTTGCCATTTTGGCAATTAACATTTTGTAAATTTTGCATAGCATTGCTTTGGATAACACCTTTTGATTCATTAGGGAAAAATTATTGGTAGGATTTCATTATGGTTATAACAAAACCACAGGTCACTAATATACTTGCTAATATATCTTGAAAATGACACTGGTCTTGATAACACATAACGTGCACACTACTTAATTAGTAGTATGATGTTAAATNAATATATCTTGAAAATGACACTGGTCTTGATAACACATAACGTGCACACTACTTAATTAGTAGTATGATGTTAAATTACATTCAACATGGATTTTAGAAAAATCTAAATTTACTATGTTGAAATAAACTGCTGATCACACCAATAAAGAACAAGGTAGATTGGGCTTAATGTCTTGTCGACAACGAGGTAATTAGAGACAGAGAAAGTTACTCAAACAAGCAGGAACAGGAAAGTAATTGGCCATGGCTTATATTAATGATCCATCTCATTTTTTGCTTGGAGCAATTTCAGAAAACAATGGAAAACCAAAATCAGGATGGCTGGGCCAGGAGTTGAACCAGTATCCTAATGAATAAAGTACAATAATTTACAACTGTGTCACCTCACTCATTACAGTAAAGGAAAAACAATGTATATAAGAAATGTAATAATTTTCTACTATAACTAATATTTACCTGTAATATGTTCCAAACCAGTTGAGTGGCACGTAGAGTTGTATTATATATGATGAAAATAACACATAATCTCCCACAGTTAAGCCTTTATGAGCAGCAACCAAATTCACACACAACAGAGAGCCAGCCAGTAAGCCACCACATACGATTATATTCTGAACTGTGTTCAGGATATTAAGTGTAACCATTGATCTCCATTCTTCTTTCTGCACAAAACATAATTTCTATAAATCCTGAGAATAATGCAGTATATTTTTTAATAACACATTAGCTGAATATAAAAACAATATTTAGCAAAATAATAAAAAAAAAAACTTATTTGCCAATAAAAAAAAGTACTATATAGNACAAAAAAAAAAAAAAAACTTATTTGCCAATAAAAAAAAGTACTATATAGCGAATGCATGTGTAAGTTCATGATGAAACAAAACGTAACGGCTTTAGAGCCAGTACATATAACAGTCTGCTGACAACACATTATCCTTATGATTAAGAAAATTAATGTTAAGTTTTTTGAAATACAATTGTACACTCAAAAGTCTTTACAGTGTGACGCAGGATAACATCCTGCCTCTTTTATACCATCTACCATGCCAAGCGTCCACCTCCACCACTGCAATGAGCACAACGGACGCAAGTGCCAAAACGTTCAAGTGCTGTGCAGTGTAATGTTAAATGGTGCATGTCGGTGCAGATTTGTGCTATTCCTCTTCCCCCCGGTGGCTTGGCTCAACCCGTCTAGGGAGCGGTTAANACGAGCACAACGGACGCAAGTGCCAAAACGTTCAAGTGCTGTGCAGTGTAATGTTAAATGGTGCATGTTGGTGCAGATTTGTGCTATTCCTCTTCCCCCCGGTGGCTTGGCTCAACCCGTCTAGGGAGCGGTTAAAAAAGTATTTATTACACCATTGCAGGGCGCAATATTCAATTTTAACAAATATATATTGCAAAGCCTGGAGGACATGTTAAATACTGAAGGGATGCCCTAGCAATTAAATTCACTCATTAATTTTTTCTTTTCATAGCAAGTGTTTATGTTTCTCCTCATGATGCCACCTGCATTTTGTCTCATTATTCACGTGTTTATTGCAAAGTTTCAGTGTTTCAATGGTTTGTTTGTTAAATTTCAAGATTTATTGCATTATGTTATGTAATTTTCACAGTTTCAGTTTGCAAGGGAAGAGTTCTGGCACGTAAACGCCTGCCCCACATGCGGTAACGCATGCCTGCCAAGTTAGTCAGCATCTGAGAGTCATAGGGGTTGGCACGCGATGCACTCCGGGTATATTCACAATTTTCACACCAATCTTTTAGAAAGCCATAGCAAGTTATTAATCACCAGGACCTTTTATTTTCCTTCACACCCGGAGATGTCACCCCTACTTCCCCGGGAATAGCATCGTCCAGGGAAGCGTAACTTTTTACCTAAGTTCCATGTCGCTGTAACATGTTTTAGCATCTGAGCTCACCTGGCGGGCAAGAGTGGCCAGGAACCGCTTAAGTGTTTGCAGAAATGTTAAGTTAGAGTAACTGTGAAAAGGAAAATATACAGGTGTTAGCATACAACATATTTTATTTCTGCGCAACGCCTCCTCGGCATTTAGGGGAACAGGTCCCCCACAATCCATCTTCCAGAAGCTTCTTAACTTGCCCAACCTTAGCTAGAATTTCACTTAGCTGCTTAAGGTGTATGGATCAGCCTGAATAGGCCCACAAGATATGCATATGTAAGTATCAGGTGCAAGGGGAGCCTAACTTTACCATGTTTGGGACAAATCAACAATCTTCATCACAGAGGGAACGGTGTACGTCCGGGCAGACGACCATGTGACCCCGAGATCACCAGCATCACCAACATGATACTGTCTGTCGACTGTGTCTGGCACCTAAATCAGGTTACCTTCACCTTTAGTTAATTCCCATCTTTTGGTCACTGCCCCTCAAAACCAGTATGCACCCATCCCAGAGCATCAGGTGTTATTAAATTGTTGCATAACTTCAGTTTAGAGAAGAAGGTAAACACTTGAACATATAAATGAATGCTGAGTACAAAAAATATTCACAATTGTCACATGTTTCAAGGATAGAAAAAGATGGACGCAATAAAAATCCAGGATGCCAGGTAGCTTCTGCTATACAAGCATGAGTTCTCAGGGTACCATGCAGTGTTCGGCCCATATAGCTGACGGGAACAAGCAACAAACTATACTACTTTCAGTAACACTCCCGCAAGAGATAGTGCTATTAGGGTCACACTGCACACCTATAGATGATGGAGCTACACTGTCATTGAATAAAGGACAGGAAAACTGATTCCTTTTGTAGGCTTTATTAGCAGAATCTGCTACAAGGTAAAATTACAGTTCAAAATATGAAAACAAAAAAATAAGACCCTTAATTAAAAATCTTAGAGATGCTGCTAATCTACGAATGTTCTCCTCGGACATAACAAGAAGTAAGACCCACGTAATCTCCGCTGATCGGGATACAAACAGATTAGAAACTCCGGAGTCTGCCGGTCTTCTATATTTACACACATGGCCGGTCAGGAGGACAACGGCTTGGCATGAAAACTAATTAAAGGAGTCCATGGATAGTGAAGGCACATAAGGAGGCCACGCAAAAAGGTAACAATAAAATTACAATGCAGCCAGAAACCAAATTGGTTTGATAATGCACTATGATGAAGGCTTAGTCCCTCACCGCTGCTGCTTTTCGACTGACATCAAAGCAGCCGGAAGGAGCCCTGCCTTGGTGTCCTCCTAACTGTTGAACATGAAGTAAAAACACTGGCCAGAAACACTTTAAACAGAAATACAAATTCTAATGTTAAACAAAATTGGCAAAGACAAAAACTTTTAAATATTTGGGCCTGGGTGGCCGAGGGTATATGTAATGATGATGGTTTGAAGGGTACAAGATTATGTGACATCACGGGGCACTTAGGTGTCTGGTTACCACTGATCTTGGTGATATCACAACTCTGCAGAACATTTTGGCGTTGACCACTGTTTTTCTTTGCTCTCCTCTTACACTGCTCACTCGTCCTTTCGCATACACTAACACACACCCTCAGATTTACTCCAGGTGCTGCAGGGTGACCACCAGGCTCGGGATAGATATTAGGGGAGGAGGCATATTGACATTGGATCTCCCTCCTCCCTGGAGAGGCCGGTACTGACAGTTTTCCAGGATGTGGGGTGTTGTGGGGGTCATGCCCCCTCTGTAACTTCAGATGACCCTGGTGAGGAAGAAGCATATATGTTAAGGTGGTGACCCTAATTGGTTGATCACCTGGTGTTGTGTGTCGTGTTGTTCAGCCTGCTTGGTGGTATGTAGTGGTGGTTCCACAGGCTCGCAGTTCTCAAGGCAGCATCAGTGTCAGTGGCAGCAATGTCTTTGCGGTTTCTGTGGTAAGGGTTACTCCGGCTCCTCCATTACAACATTCAAGTTGCATCTGCTAGACACACATTGTGCCCCCACTTTCCCCTGGTTCTGGTTAGGGGGTACCCCTCTCTCCTCCTGGGGTTCATCCACCACTGTTGTTGGACCTGGTATGTAGGTGTCTGGGTCATAGGCCACCAGTTTCTCTATGTCGACATTGCGTGTCGCTTCCTTAAACAGGCGCCTGCACGCCCCTAGGTACTTATCATCTGACGGGAACCCCTGGAAAAGAGTTTCTGTTGTCGCCACCCTGATGTCTGGTCATGCGGTGTACGGGCTGCTCTCACCGTTAGGGCTTATCAGGGTGGACTCCACAAACACCCAAAATGGCTGTTCGTCATCTGAGACTTTTTTACCTCTTACTTCTGTCACTTCCTTGCTCGTCGTCACCATTGCCTGGTCTTTCTGCACTGCTGCTCCCCTTTCCCCCCTTTGTTCTCTGGGGCCCTACATAACACAATTTTATGATGCTTGCTTACTCTCCCATTCAGATTTCTGATTAGGGATTGAGTTCTACTCACTTGCGCCACCACACATCGGGGCCTGGCCCACTGTGGCTCTAAACCTATGCATTCTGTGGTGCATATGATGGGGGGGGGGTGTAAACGTACATATACACAGTCCCCCTCCTGGAGCAGTTTTGGAGGGTCATTGGTAGGTGGGGTAATCCATTGTGGTATCGCTCATGCAATTTCTTCAGGTTCTGTTCAATGTCATTTCTACTAGTGACCATCCAGTTGCCTTGTTCATGCAGTTGCATAGGCAGAATAGGGAGTCCAGTAGCTGTTAGTCNCTTTGTTCTCTGGGGCCCTAGATAACACAATTTTATGATGCTTGCTTACTCTCCCATTCAGATTTCTGATTAGGGATTGAGTTCTATTCACTTGCGCCACCACACATCGGGGCCTGGCCCACTGTGGCTCTAAACCTATGCATTCTGTGGTGCATATGATGGGGGGGGGGTGTAAACGTACATATACACAGTCCCCCTCCTGGAGCAGTTTTGGAGGGTCATTGGTAGGTGGGGTAATCCATTGTGGTATCGCTCATGCAATTTCTTCAGGTTCTGTTCAATGTCATTTCTACTAGTGACCATCCAGTTGCCTTGTTCATGCAGTTGCATAGGCAGAATAGGGAGTCCAGTAGCTGTTAGTCCCATGGGGTGTCATCTCCTTACTGTAGCCGTGACTGTACCTTGACCTCTTTGTTGCATCTTTTGGTTGGTATGTGGGGGTGGTAACATGTTTGATTCCCCACTTCCAGCATAGTTGCTTCCATTTAAATCTCACAAAATGTGTCCCATTATCTGACAAGATGGATTTTTGGCAACCCCAACTAGGGAAATACTCTCCCTGCAGCACAGTCCCCATGATATTAGTTCTGACATTACTGGCTTTGGTCCAACTTAAGCATGAATCCATCACCACTATTAAACCTAGTCTCCTTGGCATCTTTGGGTAGGATCCCATAACATCTAATGCTTCATCTTCAAAATGGGGTTTTTTGGTTCCTTAGATGATGCTGTTATTCCCCATCCAATCACCCCAATTTCTTTTCTTGACCGATGGTGCACACTCCTTTACATATTCTCTTGCATCCCTCACAATCCCCAGCCACCCCCACCGGTAGTATATCTGAATTGTTCTCAGAGTCTGGGTGTTCCGCAAGTCATGGTCATGGAAGAATAGTGCCGCAGTGTCCTTTAGAACGTACAACAATAGTTATTTTCTCCAAGTACTCAGTTCTGTACTAACCCATCCAGCATCTGCCAGGTGTCGCACGCCTTGTATCCACCATTTCTCTCGAACTTAGCCGGCCTCCACGGATGTCCTCTGGACTCGTTGGACTTGTTCCTTTACCTTGACTAGGGTCATGGTAGCTGTGTGTCTGCATAGTCATTGAAGCTAATTCTTCCCTAGGTGGTAACTCCATTCCAACCACTTTACAGGGATGTCATTATTTTCCATTATTCTGCATCTATTATTACCTGTTCTGTTTCCAGGTCACATGACAGTTCGTTAAGTGGGTATTTTGCCTGACCTGCTATGTGGTCCATTGTGAACTCAAATGACTGTAGGAACATTATCCAGAGGATTAGCTTACCCTTCCGTCTCTGAACAGTATGCACCCAATTAAGTGCCTTTTTTTTTTTTTTTCTGTGAATAGGGTGAATGGTTTCCTTTCCAGATGTGGTGGTTACTTTATCAGCACCCAAACGATGGAAAGGCATTCCAGCTTATTACTGTGGTAACATCTTTCTTATTCTCCAAACTTCATGTTCACATAATCTGTAACCAGTTTCCCTTCTGATCGTCCATCTGATACAATACCGCTCACATGCCTTGTTTATAAACATCCATTTGTATTAATAGGCGGCGGCCTGGGTCAATGTCTACTAGAGTGTAGCATTGTGCGAACGTGGATTTCATTGCACCAAATGCTTAGTTGCGCCTATGGGCTTCACCTATAGTGTCTCTGGGGTAACAATAAGTCCACAAGGGGCACTGTCCTAGCAAAGTTTCGAATGAAATGCCTCAACAAATTCACTAGCACAATAAACTGCTTAACTTGTTTATGTGTCAAGGGTATTTTTGCTCACACTATCTTCCTCAGTTGCTTGGGGTGTGGTTGACTGCCCAGTTTGCTCACTACATGTGCCAGGAATTCCAGCTTGGATACCGCTGTGACTTTTTTGTTATGCATAGATTAAATGGTGGGTCACAAGTCTTTTCTGTACTAGGTCTAGATATCTGACATGCCCATCCCAACTGACTGACCACACAATGATCTCGTCCAAGTAAGCTGTCACAAATTTTCCCATATACCCCTCAAGTACCTGGACCATCATACTGTGAAATTTTGCAGGTGCCCCTTTCAGTTTGAATGGCATTGCCTTAAAATGAAATCTGCATCCGTCCAGCACCGTGAATGCATTATTTTGTGTGTCGCATGGCTACACCAGTAACTGCAAATAATCAGATTGTAAGTCAAACTTGCTAAACATATTAGCTTTACCTAGGCCAGCCCATGCACATTCTACGTTAATCAGAGGGGGACGTGGTGTTAACTTCACATCATTCACTCAGCAGAAGTCTACAAAAAATTTTGTGGTCCCATCTTTTTTGTCAGTTAACACAATATTATAATTGTAGTCACTCTCAGAGGGATCAATCACTCCATTTCACAACATTTCACAAACCTGTTTCTTTATTTCGCACTGCTCCCTCAATCTGTAATCTCATAGCTCGACATAGATGGGCATCTCGTGCATTGTGTTGATGCAGATTATTGTTAAAGTGGTAACCTGTAGCGGATCTGTGAAGAGTGACAAGAGATTTGGGCGGCCCTTAACAGTGAGGTCTTGAGAGTGGTGGATCTGTCACAGTGAACACAGACCTCCCCTCATTGATCACTGTATGGCGGCCTAGTGGGCGGGGGTACGCCATGCTGAAATTCCTGCAATATCACCTGGCCCCTGGACGTCAGGGATGGGGAGCAGATAGCATATGCAGTTTGTCATTCCTGTTCGCAGAGCTGTATTCTGGCTGCTCCTGTCTCTATTACAGAATTCTGTTTCACGAGCCATAGCTGGCCCAGAACAATGTCCTTGCACAGATTGGTTACAACGAGGGCCGAGGTCTGTGACTGACACTTGATCTCACACTCGCACTTCCATTTCAATTTTACAGACTGAATCCTCTTGCCACTGACAAATTGTGAATTGCACTGTCAGGTTATGGTTCAATGTCCTCTGCCATGATGAACCATGGTATCTCAAACACATGACTAGCTATTGTGTCAACAGGTGTGGCTGTCTGTAGACCGCTGACTTCCACCGGCACACCATACCAGTCAGGCGCTGGTTTTGAATAATTGGTTGGTCACTGGTCCCACTGTCTCTATCCGCCCCTTTCTGTCAAGTTCTGTTGGGAGGTGGGTCAGCACATTGGCCATCCTTATTGCCTGTTTTCCAAACACTCACCCTCCACTTCTTGTTTCAGGCAGTCCTGATGCCAATGATAAGTTGGCTGGGGGGCAGTAGTGGCACTTAGGGAGGAGGGCCGTTCATGCCAACTGTCTCTCCCGCCAGTTGTCTCGGCCAATCTCCGGAGGGCCCTTCAATAGAATGTTGCCTGGTGTGCAGGGCTGTAGCCAGGATTGTATTTTGGGGAGTGTTCTCTATTGCCACTCCAAAATTGCTTTTCGCAAACCCCTTCCGTGAGTTGAGTATTTAGAAATACCTAAAAACATTTTAGAAGGATAAAAATATACATGTATATACTTGTCTCCCTCTAATGGTTCATTGTTTACTAAAAATTTAATGTGTTGAAGATAACATAATAAATTAATTGGTTATATTAACAAGGATTATTATTTACCAAAAAGATTAATAAATGTGTTCGCAAAATAACTTTACTGAATATAAATCTTCGAACATCTTGAGTTACTTAAGCTATCACATTCCTAAATATTTATAAAAGTAATAATTGGGGTACTTACACAAGAGTATTTATGATAAAATAAATTCTAAATTAGTGGAAAATTATTTATATACAACATGTTTACAAAAACCCATCAACAAACTTTGGCAGGTTATTACTAAAAAAATTAAAAGAGAAAAACTTATGTACCACTTTTCCCTTAAGTGATTATTAAGGAGCTATGAACCCACAAAAATCTGGTTTTGAAATGCTTTTAGTGGGGAATATCTGAAAGTAATTTGATGAAGTAACAAATCAGTGAACAGTACTTTGTGCAACAAAGATCTAACATCTCTTAAAATGTGGTTGGTAATATCATTTATTGTCATTAAGTGGAGGTTGCCACCCTATATTTGCCTGAAACTTTGTAATACTGAGCTATAAACAATTTTTTAAAACAAATTATGAATCAGCATGTCTAAATTAACAGAAAAGGTTGTCTTGTCGGAACACACTCAGGTATACCGTTTTTGAAAAATCCAGAACAGAAGGTGAATAGCTCGACACAGGACTTGTGACTGAACAATATGCAAGTGAAAAATGAACATTGCTCGCTGTACTTTAAATATATAGAGAGTCATGTGCTAGGTGCGAGTCTGGGTGTGTTGCATTAACGAATGATGATGTCACTTTAATGTACTGTGCAGCATCAAAGGGCACACTTGTAAATAAGTGGTATTGTGACTGCAAAATGAACACAAGGCTGATAATCCCATAATAAAGGAATGTGTTGAAACATTATAAATATCTACATTTACAAAAGTAAAAGCATTTATAATACAGGAACTGTTCAATGGTCCTACCATATGCTCCAAGGCAGGCATTCTGTGTTGCCTACCTATAGAGCACTAACGGACTGTTTCAAACTTTCCACATGGCTTTCTCGAAAACAGTTCACCCAAGAGTGTTCTGATTAGATGATGTTTTCTGTTAATTTAGCCATGCTGATTCATAAATTGTCTAAACAAATCATTTACAGTTCAGTAATACAAAGTTTCATGCTAACATAGGATGGCAACCCCCATTTACTTAATGAAAGTGGATGATTTTTGCAAGCCGTGTTTTTAGAGGTGTTAGATCTCCGTTACACAAACCATTATTCATTGATTCATTACCTCATCACAAGTACTTTATAATATTTTTTAACTAAAATCATTTCAAAACTCTGCTTTTGGGGGCACACAGCTCCCTTAATAATTACATAAGGGTAAAGAGGTAAATAAATGTTCATTTTATATATTGAATTGAATAACTTGCTGCAGTTTAAATTGTTTGGAAAATAGTTTAATAAAACTTTTAGAATAACAGTGTTCTGTTGTATTTCTTGGTCATGGCCATCTAAAACATGCTCAGACGTGAAAGAAATTGGGTAAAGAATTGACACGCATGCCAAGCCAGTTAATAGTTTTGTAGATATGTCTTAATCCTTTTCATTGAGAACACACACAATAGATGTTGTATGGTTGTATAGAAGTGTTTATTGCATACATCCAAAACAGAATATAATCCCATTTGATATGTAAGAATTTTCGCCTTTCCACTTCTCACACAGGAATTATTAGGTTTAAATTGCTGCCTGAGAAGTTGTCTCTTCAAAGCAGACACTAAGTTTCTCGAGTTTCTTCACATGACTTTCATGTGTGTGTTTAGGTAACAGAACATCTAACACGTAGAGAATGTCCTTATTTTGATTAAATCATTGGCAATAGCCAATAAATCCATCCACACAAAGCAGGAAAATATATCAATGAAAATACTCAACAGTTTTGTGAGGGTGGATATTTCTCGTATGCTTCATAACCTGTCATGGTACTGCAATAACTGTTTGAAACAATGTATCTGATGTAATCACAGACTGCTGGAATATCTTGATAAATTGTTTATGATCATCACTGTCACTAGTCCTTAGATCTTCAAATATTTTCAGAATAATGTCACAGTGTAATATTGCTGAAGCAAGACCATCATGCTGTGGGTTCTAAGATATGAATATAATGGAAGACTGACGCTAAATAAATACAAACATACAGTGCCACTATGAAGCTCTCATTTTCCATTGCAACCAGAATATATGATGCTGTATTTGAGAATCTTCTGTTAACTGTGAAAACTCTTGGAGACTGCACATTTTGTTGGAAGAAACTGGAAAAAGGTGTTTATAACCTCACGGCAGTCTACAAACCTGGTTTCACACAGCCCAAGTAATCTACATTTCTTTGAGTATGGGAGAAGTTTCTTTCTGTTATTTTTCAAAACATTTACCACTTGAAAGTTAAATCAAAACAATTTTGTCATCTCTTAATTTCAAGTGTGTGTGTAACTGAAGACACAGAAAGACACTTGTTTAGAACCAAATCCAGGTGGTGCAATACACAGAGTACGTACATTGTTTTGAGATACAGCTCTTAAATTCTCATATTAACACCACTAACAGAGTTATGGTGGAACAGCCCCATTGTAACCCTGATCTTCATGTCATTTTATGTCCCAAGTTTGCACACAAATCTTCAACTGGTTGAGAAGCACAAAAAATCTTCCCTCAACACAGGATTATCTTCATTGCTGACATATCATATGCAAAGCAGAAATGGCTCCTGTCTTGAGACATCTAAGGTCTCATCTTCAAGGAGTGCAAATAATTCAGCATTGTTGATGCCAGTGACTACTACTTTTTTGGATTAGCTCTTTACAGATCCCTATTAGTTCATTTTGTATTTCAGGACTCGCATATGTTGCATTTCGGGAACAATGAGCGAGATTATGCTTTAAATGATTATCAGTATATGCCTGATACCTGAGAAAAAGGTCTAAATTTCTCATCTTATTCGCTTGAGTTTTTATAGCTAGAGGGCCACTGTCATCACCTCTGAGAGGAAGTTCATTCTGCCTCAAATTTTATTGTCTCTGCAATAGGTTTTTAAGCTGGCCTAGTGTCTTATTTTTCCTTTTGTGTACTTTTGTCCAAAAGAGTTGCTATATCTTCCAATTTCTCAATACACACCTTCAAAAATTTTTGAATTTTTGTGCAGCAAGTACACAATTTTGTGGTTAACTTTCTNAATTTTTGAATTTTTGTGCAGCAAGTACACAATTTTGTGGTTAACTTTCTTTTGAGTAGCAGTCAATCTTTTATGCTGCAACTTTCCATCTTCTAAATGGAGAACATACCAAATTGTAGAATTTTTGTGGGAACCTTTTCCTACACATTTAGGAGCAAATAAAAAACAGTTTATTTCAGATAGATCCATTGCTTTTATTTGAATAAACTAGCCAGTTCCATTCCTANAGGAGCAAATAAAAAACAGTTTATTTCAGATAGATCCATTGCTTTTATTTGAATAAACTAGCCAGTTCCATTCCTATAACTAACTGTACAGAAATTTAAGCTTTTTTTTTTTTTCTTCTGGAGAGTTAAATATTGACTTAGGTACAACAATTCTATTTAAAACTTCCATTTTTTAAATATTGTGTTGTTCAAACTTATGGACGAGGCAGAGGAGTTGAAAATATTTTCAGAATCCTGGCTTATATCTATGCAAACCAAGCTTACTTATAGTTTCTTGATGCCAGAAATCAAAGGTTCTTCTCCTTTAGATGGTGATTGTTAAAAACTGTACATACTTCCTTGTGATGATTCTGCTGGTACCTATAGGCTTGCTACTGTGGAAGGATGAGATCCAGATATTCCACTAACATCAGCAATTTGGACCCGGAGAATGGGGGAGAGAAAAAAGAAATAATTTTTGGCTTAAAGTGATTTTTTACATTTAATTCTAGTAAGGCCTACTTACTACCAGTAAAGACCCCTAAAATAGTGATAAAATAAAAGCCAATATTGGTACAATAGACACTAAATTGAATCATGTCAAAGAATGTGGTATTTAAAATAAATTTGAAATATAATACATGCAATAAATGTTATATATTGTGTATGTATATATTCCACTTTTGTTATATTTCGGGGAAGGGGAAGAAGGNGGGGGGGGGGCTGGACCCCACGGACAACTCTCCTGGCTACAGGCCTGTGGTGTGTCATCCTTGCTCATTGTCAGTCGTGTACATGGAGGTTATTCACTGCGCCAGCTGATCTGCCAGGCAGCATGCCACGTGTCCCGCCTCCGGCGAATTCCACCATTGCCATCTCGGCAGGTTGTTTTTGGTTCTTGTAGCATGCCAGACATACTCTTCCAGTAGGGCCTGATGGAATGGCCTCACAAATGACTGCAGATCCTCCCTGATGAGTACAGTGATGGTGGGAAGAGCAGACCTTGGTGGTATCATCAGGCAGATCTGGCAAATAGTTGTAACTTGCAGGTAATGAATCCTTCCACCAGCTCATTTTTGCACTGGGCATTCCTGTATAATTGTGCTCAGTAGCTGGTATTCGCTTGATCGTCTGAGATCAGCTCTAGGCGTGCTGCAAATTCAGGCCAAGACATGTCAATGCCAAATCTCGCCATGTATGCTACCAATCTCATGCGTTGCACATACTGTAGCTCACCAACCTGTCTTTACATTGTTGCACAAACTGCACCGCATCCTTATGTGCCCCCCCACCTCAAGAACGCAGGTAATGAGATCTTTGTAGTTGTGCCAACCTCCCTTGACAGAGCCGGTATGCACTGTCGCACATGCAGATAACACACTGTCCCATGTCTGCTTGCTAGTCTTGCCTCTCCTTCTCCCAAAGGAGTCAACTCTTCTATTGGTGGTTTCACTTCCCGTTTCTATTCTCTTCACTGTGCATTGCCGTATAATTCCCCTTTTACGGACTGGCAGTCAGCCGAGCAGATGCATGTGTTCCAACACATGTAGTCACCCATTAACAAGACCAAGTCCCTCGGTTGGTTACACCATACTCATTTTTTACGGCTGGGAGTCACATGTCCATTGCTGTTATTCACTACTCTCGCACATGTTTGGGCACTGGTCTTTTGTCCGTGAGTGTTTGGCGGGCCTTGGATGCATCCGTGTACATCTGAATGTCTGGGTCTGCTCAGTGTCCTGTCCGTTACTGTTCAGACCATATGATCTGTTTCTCTGCATACTGCATAGTGCTTCCTGTTGCACACACAATCTTTGTGTTGGTTTTCCATACATGCAGGCAACTTTTTGTTGCCATCTGGGGTAGTCGGGTGATCTGACCATGTGCCTGCCACAAGAATAAGATGGAAGCAATTAAAACCTAGGGACGCCAGTTAGCCTCTGCAGACTAACAGAAGTATGAGCATGAGTTCTCATGGCAACATGAAGCCTTTAGCCCATGAGGCTAAAAAAAATTAGTAAAACACTTTTAAATATTTGGGCCAGGGTGGTCGAAAATATGTTATGTCGAAGGTTTGACGGATTTGAGAGTATGTGAAATCACGTGGTGCTTGGGTGCCTGGTTACCACTGATCTTGGTAATATGTTTCTGCCGAGCATTTTGGCATTGATTGCTGTGTTCCTTCGCTGGCTTCTTACATTGCTCACTCAGCCTTTCACATACACTAACACATGTCCACAGGATGTACTCTGGGTGGCCACCACGACCAGACTAGAGATTAGGGGAGGAGACATGATGATAACAACTTATATTTACCTCAAAATTTAAACAAATTTAAATTTAAATTGGAAGTTGACATTTTATGTATTAAATATTATAATAATGTACTTAAAAAAAATTTTATACTTTAAATACTAGGTTTTATATAGAAATTAAGCTAAATATTCATGAGATTCAATGTCGTGATAGGGATTTTTCCTACTTTTTTCTGGCTACCGAGTGACAGTGTGATAAATTTGAAGACTGACAAGANAATGTCGTGATAGGGATTTTTCCTACTTTTTTCTGGCTACCGAGTGACAGTGTGATAAATTTGAAGACTGACAAGACTGACAAGAGCATGAAACGAGTTTGATTATCGTGTAGATGTCGTTCGGGCCGCTCGTGGTCATATTAAACANCAAGACTGACAAGAGCATGAAACGAGTTTGATTATCGTGTAGATGTCGTTCGGGCCGCTCGTGGTCATATTAAACATTTATGAATGCATGGTACACAAACTTCACGGTTCCATGGTTCTGCGGTTCATTTGATTTGTCAATCAAGGTTGTAGGTTGTTTGGTTTTGATATTATAGACCTTCAAAGATGGGGTATTCTTTTATATTCACCTGTATATTGCAACATAGAAACATGACTGCATCATATGTCTTATAGATCAAAGCATTAAATGAATACAACATTTCATTCTAGAATATCTTTTAAATTTGTTACATTAAGGTAAAAAAAATTAATTCAAATATTTATAATTTGCAATTAGAAATGGGGCCCTTCACATTATATCCTTAGAGGTGAAAATAAACATTAAAGTTTTATTACATATGTTACCTTATTGAATATCATATTCCATTTGCCAGGTTAATCAGAAATCACATCATTTAATCTTGAGTTAAAAATAATACTTTGGAGTCCATTGTGCGACCTAAAAAAATTAAATATTCCAAAAACTGACAAAAGATTATTTTGAATATGTTCATATCTGTTAGTTGTGCCCTGCTCAAGGACATCTGGACACCAACACGAGCCACACTAGCCAGTGAACTCCTGGGCACCGTCTTTCCCACTCTTAAGCTGATGGGAAGGTGAAATTTAGCAGTTCCAAATTAAACGGGAAGAAGCAGAAACATGGTCACAAACTACTCCAGGAGCTAGAATCGCTACAAGAAACCCTCTGAGGACAGAGAATTCAATCAAACTGGAATTAGTTATGCAACCTATCTCGTTACAAAAATTTATCAAATCCGTTGCCAGAAGACTTAACAATTAAAGAGAGTTCAGGAGAAGTTACAGGAAGATGTGCATACCAGCACAGTGCTGGTCACCGACTTGACAAAAATACACTATTTCACTATGTTGCTCTCAACTACATATCTTCAATAAATACTATCTACATATGAGGTGATCAAGTGCACTTCAGCAACTATATTTTTTTTAGGAAAAGCAGACCAGCTCTAGCTGTCGAGAAATGCGTCTAGTCGTCACCAAGTCTAGTAGCAAAGTAATCTGCAAAAAGCATGTTCTACGCGGAGTAATACACAAAATCATGTGTAGCAGGTGGAAAAATACACTGAAATTTTGTTGCCAAACTGCCGATAGATGGCATGGAGATAAACAAATGCTTTTCCGGATGGTGCAAAGGGCACTCTTTTTTTCTGTGGCAAGGCCTTCAAACTGTGGACACAGGGAAAATTTACAGTGCTGGGAACCAGCACTTCAAGAGTTCAGGTGCAGTGGGAATAAGAAACACCATAACTAAAACAGTCACGCCAGCATCCGGTGCATCCGATAACGTGCATTGAAAGTGGGGGCGTTCTCACAGATATGGGCTACGTGGAGTCCTCCTTGCCTATCNGGTGCATCCGATAACGTGCATTGAAAGTGGGGGCGTTCTCACAGATATGGGCTACGTGGAGTCCTCCTTGCCTATCAGCTAGCTAAATTCTAAAGTCCCAGGAAAATTAACAAAATTATTACAAACACATTGCCATTATCCCCAAATACTAATTACAATTAAGTAACTTAATTTCAAAATAACTGCAACACCAAAAAAAATTTTAATCCCAAAAAATTTCTTTTTAATTATGTGCATTTATTTAAAAATAGCACAGACTCCTGCCTGCCCCCTTAAAACGGACACTAGGGTATTTATTCAAATACCTACATCTATATTTACATACTTACATACTTGGCCAAGGCTAAGTGAACACNGGTGCATCCGATAACGTGCATTGAAAGTGGGGGCGTTCTCACAGATATGGGCTACGTGGAGTCCTCCTTGCCTATCTGCTAGCTAAATTCTAAAGTCCCAGGAAAATTAACAAAATTATTACAAACACATTGCCATTATCCCCCAATACTAATTACAATTAAGTAACTTAATTTCAAAATAACTGCAACACCAAAAAAAATTTTAATCCCAAAAAATTTCTTTTTAATTATGTGCATTTATTTAAAAATAGCACAGACTCCTGCCTGCCCCCTTAAAACAGACACTAGGGTATTTATTCAAATACCTACATCTATATTTACATACTTACATACTTGGCCAAGGCTAAGTGAACACNGGACACTAGGGTATTTATTCAAATACCTACATCTATATTTACATACTTACATACTTGGCCAAGGCTAAGTGAACACAAACAACAGATTGCACAATAGCAAGAGTAGGCAATACAGTAGAGCACCCCTCAACCGGAATCGTCGGGGGAAGGGCTATTCCGGTGGAGTGAAAATTCCGGTTAAGGGAAATGAGGGCGGGATGGTGTGAAAAATAACACATTTTTATTCTGAACTTGTGTATATGTGGCACATAATTTTAATTTAAGAAATCGATGAGTGTAAATTATTAGTTTTATCTTTAAAGTTACAAAACCATTTTTAAAAAAACTCTACGTTCTGTTTATGAAATGTGAGTCGTAAAACTCCCGGCGTTGCGTTAATGACCTTCATTCTCAAACTTCTTATCTCTTCGCTGGGCGCGTGTCTGCCTGAGTAAGCGAGATCTGGATATCATACTACTGTTTGTGTTGACGGGGTGCGGGTTATTTACGAGATATTGTCATAAAAAATTTTTCCCCCCAATACCACGTTCAGAAATTTGTCAACGAACAATACGTTCTAATGTTTTAACTTAGTTTCTAAGGAAGTAAAAAAAATTATAAGAAATGAATAGCTCATCACATGTGTTTTAACGCGTATGTGTCGCAGCATACTTTAGCCTGCCTGTCTTCGACTGTTCTGTTTTGTATCACCTCTAGCCGCCATTCGCTTGCGAACTTCTTTTCTCTTTTTTTCTTTCACCCTCTCGCTTGGTGTGCTTCCTTTCAACCTCCCACCCGCTGGCAACAACA
>NQII01001958.1:257046-273435 GCA_002778355.1 Clitarchus hookeri | reverse complement strand
GAACAATACGTTCTAATGTTTTAACTTAGTTTCTAAGGAAGTAAAAAAAATTATAAGAAATGAATAGCTCATCACATGTGTTTTAACGCGTATGTGTCGCAGCATACTTTAGCCTGCCTGTCTTCGACTGTTCTGTTTTGTATCACCTCTAGCCGCCATTCGCTTGCGAACTTCTTTTCTCTTTTTTTCTTTCACCCTCTCGCTTGGTGTGCTTCCTTTCAACCTCCCACCCGCTGGCAACAACAACAGCCATCCAGCACCAAGCAAGCTTGCTTGGTCCCTTTCTTTTCTTTCTCCCTCCTCCGACCTCTTTTTTGTTTGTCTTGCTCTCTCTCTCTCTCTGGTTGAATGAGTCAGCCAGCAGTAACTGTGTGTGTGTGACGTCGCACAAACACATGTACCTCACCATTGCCTGCCCTGCAACAACCCACCGAGCTGGCAGGCTACGCACGGCGTACATGTTCCGCAATTTAAACGCAGTGTTGAGGCATTTTGACATAAATACAAAAGTTTTATTTACGGGAAATACTGCGCTGTTGCTACTTTTAGCAGGCGGCGTGGCAATGATAACATTCAATGGCAAATTAATTAGTTTGACGTTGCCATAGTTTGCTGTTGCCGCACTACACGATGAAGCCCGGCAACATTTACGGGAATACAAAAATTCAGTGCGGCCTATACTTGAAATATTATTTATCCCTAATTTTTCATCAAAAAATTCTGGTGCGGTCTATACGCGCCAAAATACGGCACATGTACACTAACACGTTAGAACACTAAATTCTGAAAGTCACACCACTAAAACCAACGGCATGTGTCGCACATTGCCATTAGTCACCGTCACTTGTGTCATTATGCAGCATAGCTGTAACTGTGCCACTTGGGCCGGCTGTCTCTTCATCGTGCTGCAGCTTGTTAACCACCTAATGTGTATGTACAGTCTGGTGTGAGCAACAAAAGACCTCTTGCGAGGGCGGGAAAGTTATGGCACAACTTTGCGATGGATTTTTTTTTTTTTTTNTAATGTGCATGTACAGTCTGGTGTGAGCAACAAAAGACCTCTTGCGAGGGCGGGAAAGTTATGGCACAACTTTGCGATGGATTTTTTTTTTTTTTTAATTAGTTCCGGATAAGGGAAGTTCCATTCGAGGGAATTCCGGTTAAGGGGTGCTCTACTGTACTAATACTCTAATAGCAACACAAAGACAATGCAACAATAGAAGATAACACTGATCATGATCACCAAACAAGTTGAAGAAAATGAATATTACACTGTACAAAAATTTAAATAAACTTAAAGTAGAGACTTAAAATAGAGAAACTTTAAATTAACAAACCAGTGTACACACTAAAAACTGAGAAATAGTACCATGGATTTTTCATAAAACTAGCTGAAATAATTTTAGCTAAAGAAAGTGTGCTTTCTTGTTTTTCTGGTTGACCACCGAAATTCATGCATGTCCCATGTAAACATATGTTCAGATGGATGATCAATCCACCTAAACCATGCTGACAATGCAAACTATAAACTGGGCCACCGCCCACTAACCTATTTGAGTAGCACTTTTGAGTTGTGACATGTGAGCCTACACAACAAACTGACCATTTGAAGTTTCACAAAGTGTGACTGTAACAGAGTGATAAATCTCTGTACCTGATAAGGACCTTTCCATCTGTAACTGAGCTTAGACACCTTTTTGTATATGGCTTAGCTCAGGGCATATGCTCTACACATAACAAAGTCCCACACTTTAGATGAGTTGTCTCTGCAATCCTTATTGTACCTCCTCTTGGATTTATCATGTGCCAAGTTCAAGTTCTAACATGCTCTTGCTCTTTTCCAAGTCTCCTTGATGTCCCTTGGATCATCAGGCAATAGGTCCACAAGTGACAAACGGTTGGAAAGAGGGGTGTTGTGCTTATACGTGAACATGAGCTCAAACGGAGTGAACTTATGTCCCTCATGGCGTGCATAGTTGAATGCCATTTGCAGCCATTCAATATGTTGATTCCATCTATCCTGACTTTCAGCATGAAAGGCAATGAGAGCTGAATAGAGAGTCCTGTTCAAGCACCTTGCATGCGACGGTTGGGGATAATATGGGGTGGTAGTAACATGTTGAATGCCATGACTGAAGCACATGTTCTTAAATAATATAGACTTGAACTGTGAACCATTGTCCGATCTATGATAAAAGGAACCCCTGAAATTTTTAAAATTAAATTTTTAAGTGTGGAAAAGGTTGTTTTATAAGTAGCTTTACGTAGAGGCAGTAGCCAAACAAATTTCGTAAATGCATCAATATATAGCAATAACATATGGGTAATTGGTATCCAGGTAATTAAAAACATTCTTAAATTTAACATCTCCCAAGACCTGATGGAGAAGACGGGTGAGTACTTGGGCTCCAGTAGTAAGTCCAAAAAGTACAACCTTGTATTGGAACAAGTTCCACACTACACAAAAACCAGTAACATGTTTTGATTCCTTGGTAAGGGGAATTTGGTGGTAAGCAGAATTTAAATCAAAAACACTAAAATACTTAGTCTTACTAAACCAGTGAAAGGCGGAGTTCAAATTTGGTAATGGTACACTTTCAATTTCTATCTGTTTGTTCAAAAGGAGATAATCCACCACTAAATGATGATCCTTTCCCTTAGGTACCAGGAGAGCTGGAGAACTGAAAGAGGATTTGGATGGTTATATTACCTTATTGCCTAATAATTCCTGAATTTTGTTTCTCATAATTTCCATTTTTGGAGGTGCCAAATCATAAGGATAACGCTTTACAGGTTTAGAATCCAGGAGTTTGATATCATATTCTATTAAATTAGTGCAACCTTATTTTGGAATCAAAACATCAGGGGAATAAGCACACAAATTCTTTATAACCATTTGTTTTTCTTGATCAAGATGGCTTAATGATAGAGAACTCTGATTACTAACTATTTCAGATAACTGTACTTCTTCACTAGTCTGTTCAGAATTAGAAAATGGAATAATCACTTGCTTACTGAATTTAAACATAATGGATCTGGCTTGTATGTTAATCAGCATACAAGTTTTTGAAATTAAATCTGATCCCAGGATGAGATTGGTGGCACACACGTAATGGGAAAGTCCAAGAAAACAAATTAATTCCAATTTTTACAATGGCAGCTACACTGACTGACTGGCAAAGGTTGATCTGAAGCTGTAACACACATTTAGTTTACTGGCTCTATTCTTTTTCCAATTCCTTCATCTTGTAATTTCTGAAAAATTGTTCCTGAAATAAAACTACACACAGAACCTGTATCAACAAGACCATTGATTTCAAGAGACCCTAACTGCGTCGCCAGATATGGCAAAAATGGTTTGATTAATGGTAAAATAATATTACATTTTATCTTTTTTAAATACCAATTTTTCTTACATTTCCTACATTTTCTGTTGCTAAAACAATACCATTTACTTCCTAAATCATCTTCAACAAAATCATTCATAACACACACTAACTGTACCTCTGTATCCAATTTTTTTACTTTTTGTGATTTCTGTTGGTTTTTTATATATGTTTTAAAGTTTTCCATTTTTTTAGGTGATTTAAACCTTTTCTGCTGTGGTTTAGACCACCACCCTACACATTTTTTGTATCCTTTTGTGCTTTCAGTTTCTCTTGCAATCTTCTGCACTGCTTTCTGAAATGCCTTGGTTGCTTATAAAAATAACATGTTTTATCTGATTTCTTACTAGTTTCCAACTGATCCTTGGGTTTCTCTTTTGGACTCACACTAGCCAAATGTTTATTTTCAAATACTTCTTTCTCATCACGTTGTTTCTTGTAAAATGAGGTGGGAGGATTTCTGAAATTAAAAGGATGACATCACTTGACTGATCAGCAAAAGCCACATTTGTTGAGTTTATACAAAACATATCCAACTCTGCAAATGTGTGTGGTCTATTGACACAAAAAGCACATGAGCGCTCAGAGTGGGGTTCAATCCATCCAAGATGGTCGAGACTATTTCAGCCTTTGACAGGGACAAATGCAGAACCATAGCTGCTTCCTTAACATCAGCTATAGAGTTGGCAAAGGGCTCAGAATGCTGCTGCAACCTGTTAAACCATTCCAGCCTAATATTGACTAGCACTCTGGCTGGAATAAAATATTCAAGGATATCTTGGTGATATTCATCAAAACTAAAACTATTTTCAATTGCTATGGTCATTCTGTCACTCAAAGGAGAACGAGTGAAGGGAAGAATGATTTACAGCAACTGATTACCTGGTATGTTACCTTGTCGCTACTCGGCCACCTGAGTCATACAGGGTGGTGGCCAGTAGTTTATATAGTTAAATTATTTAGGTGCAGACTAAGGACACCTGTGGTTGTTGCTTTAGGGGTAAACTAATACTCTTATTCTCCGTTATTTAACACACCAGGATTTTATTGATCAGAAGGTCACATAGTTATTACACACACTGGCGAGACTGAGCCCCTCTGCAAGTCGTTTGCCTGAAGGGCTGGTGGGCTGAATACTATGCATCGGGGAAGGTTGTTGAAGGGAGACGTTTCTCTACTTATCTCTGA
Organism: Clitarchus hookeri; assembly: GCA_002778355.1. Classification (NCBI taxonomy): domain Eukaryota; kingdom Metazoa; phylum Arthropoda; class Insecta; order Phasmatodea; family Phasmatidae; genus Clitarchus; species Clitarchus hookeri. Next base: position 268,861 of record NQII01001958.1, on the reverse strand, counting down.
CTGCGGCTTTTGGTGAGTTGTCTTCGTTGGTAGTAAGGCCTGGTGAGTAGGGTGACCCTGGTTCAGGTCTCTGACTGGCTCTCGTTGGTGTGCTGTACTCAGCTGGCTCCTTCCTGCGGCTTTGACTGACTCTCTCTCGGAAGTCCAGGATTGGTTTCCAGGAACTTGTGCTTTCTCTACGACCTCGGCTCGCATCCCCGTCCTCTCTGCTTCGCACTGATCGACCGACGGTGAACAACTCACTACAAGTGCTCCCGAAACCTGGCTGCTCCTGAATTTAACCTGTCTCCCGATATATTCAAATTGGCTGTCAGCAGATTGTGTCGAGAGAAACACGGACTTCTCTGGTGTCCCTCACACATTTTTTTGTATAGGATTTAGTGTCTCCTCAGCGGCTCGTGCGCTCTAACTGGGGGTGGAGGGGGGTGCAGAGCATCTCGGGGGTTCCTGTAAGCTGTGTCTGCACTAATCTAGGCGGGGGGTTACCCTGTTTCCTTCGCCGAGGGCTTATATCAGCTAATTTTCGGGACTTTCCCTGTTTTTCTCTTGCTTCGGTTCATCCCTGCGTATTCTTATACGGCAGGACTTCTCGGGGGTTATTTCTCAGGGTGTGAATACAGCACAATTCCTATCCCCTGTACTCGCCACGCGTCAACCTTTCTGTTTAATCTTGATTAATTCTGTCAAAAATCTTAACAGCTGCCATATTTAATCCATCGGTTTCAGGGAAAATTTATAAAATCTTATCTAAAGGATGAGTGAGCTTGCCATATGCTGAAAATGAGGATGAAGCATGGAGGGTGAATATTGGATGTGGTTCAGAATGCTGAAGGGGTTGGGGATGCAGGGTGGTGAAATGGGGTGAGTGGTGTAAAGTAGCAGCGGATTGAATGCCAAAGGTTTGATGATGGTTTAACTGTAATCCTGAATGTGACTGGGCAGGTGGAGGGGTGTGGTGGAAGGGCAAGAGGGGTGAATAAGAGTAAGCTGGATGTAAAAGGGATGGTAAGTGGGTGAGATATGACTTACTTTCAAAATAACTGTAACACAAAAAAAAAATTTTATTCCATAATAAATTTTTTTTAACTACAGTAGAGCACCCCTTAACCGTAATTCCCTCAAACGGAACTCCCCTTATCCAGAACTAATTTTCCAAAAAAATTCAAACGTCGTAAAGTTGTGCCATAACTTTCCCGTGCTCGCAAGAGGTCTTTCGTTGCTCACACCAGACTGTACATGCCCAATAGCTCGTAAACAAGCTGCATGATGAAGAGACAGCCTGCCCAAGTGGCACAGCTACGCTGCATAATGACACAAGTGACGGTGACTACTGGCAATGTGCGACACATGCCGTTGGTTTTAGTGATGTGACTCAGAATTTAGTGTTCTAACGTGTTAGTGTACATGTACCGTTTTTTGGCGTGTATAGACCGCACCAGAAGTTTTTGATGAAACATTAGGGATAATTAATATTTCAAGTATAGGCTGCACTGAATTTTTGTATTCCCGTAAATATTGCCGGGCCTCATCGTGTTAGTGCGGCAACAGCAAACTATGGCAACGTCAAACTAATAAATTTGCCATTGAATGTTATTGTTGCCGCGCTGCCTGCTGAAAAGTCGCAACAGCGCAGTATTCCACGTAAATAAAACTTTTGTATTTATGTCAAAATGCCTTAACACTGCGTTTAAATTGCAGAACACTTGCGCCGTGCGTAGCCTGCCAACTCGGCCGGCTATTGCCGAGCAGGCAATGGTATGCTGCATGTGTGTGTGCGGCATCACACACACACACAGCTGCTNGCGCAGTATTCCACGTAAATAAAACTTTTGTATTTATGTCAAAATGCCTCAACACTGCGTTTAAATTGCAGAACACTTGCGCCGTGCGTAGCCTGCCAGCTCGGCCGGCTATTGCCGAGCAGGCAATGGTATGCTGCATGTGTGTGTGCGGCATCACACACACACACAGCTGCTGCTGGCTGTCTCATTCAACGAGAGAGAGAGAGAGAGACAGCGTGACAAACAAAAAAGAGGAAGGAAGGAGAAAGAAAAGAAAGGGAGCGAGCAAGCTGGCTTGGTGCTGGGCGACTGCGGTTGCGGCCTTGGGAAGGGGATGGTGGTGGTGGAAAGGAAGGATGCCAAGCAAGAGGGTGAAAGAAAAAAGAGAAAGGAAACGCGCAAACTGGATAGTGGTTGGAGGTGATATTATACAAAGCAGAACATTAGAGGACAGGCAAGCTAATAAAGTATGATGCGACCCATACACGTTTAAACACAAGTGATGAACTTTTCATTTCTTATTATTATTTTTGACTTCCTTAGAAACTAAGTTAAATCATTAGATTGTATTGTTCGTTGGCAAATTTCTGAACATGGTTTAGGGGAAAAATTTTTTTTATGCCAATATCTTGTAAATAAGCCGCACTCCAATATTTGTCATTTTTTTGTAAAAATGTGCAGCCTATACATGCCGAAATACGGTACTTTGTGAACTTGGTCTATAATACGTCAGCCCCACTCTTGCAAATGTATGTTGTGCCGATGTGCCCTGTAGTAAGGGAAAGACTGTTAACAGAATTGACTATACTTCGGGAAGTTTTATCAGATGCACGTCAACACAAACGGTAACATGATATCCAGATCTCACTTACTCAAGCAGACACACACGCGAAGAAATAAGAAACCCCGCTAGAAGGTTGAGAATGAAGGTCATTAACGCAGCGCTGGGAGTATTAGGACTCACATTTCATAAACAGTATGTAGTGTTTTTTTTTATGGTTTTGTAAATTTAAGGATAAAACTAATAATTTACAATCATCGATTTCTTAAGTTAAAATTATGTGCCACATACAGTATACACGAGTTCAGACTAAAAATGTGTTATTTTTCACACCATCCCACCCTCATTTCCCATAACCGGAATAGCCCTTCCCCCAATGATTCCGGTTGAGGGGTGCTCTACTGTATGTGCATTTCTGAAGAAAAAAAGGAGGCACATGATATCAGAACAGTTTTCTCCAGTCAGTAAAACTTGTTCAAGTTTTATGTGCTTTTTTTGATGCCACGCTGGTCAAAGCAATTTTTTTTATTGACAAATTGCAGTATCAATGCAGTGAAAGTACTCTCTCCAGAAGCGATCTTTTTCACACGAAGCTATATGATGTGCTGCAGATCCTGTGAATTGTGCAGGTGGCTTTACTGCTCTTGGATATGAGAGGGGCTGCATGTTGAAGTTTTCAATCCTTTCTTTAACATGCGTGAACAATATTTTTAAGTGATCATTTGATCTCATTTACTGAAGAGTAACAGACACAATTTTTACACAATTGATTAGTCCACCCAATGTTTTTTGTTTTCCTTGAAAGTCTTTGGTGAGTAACTCAAGGTGTGCAATAACATTTGCCAACACAAATCTAAAGTAGGTGGTCCCATTTTGGAATGTATGTAGGAGTCCACTTGCCTTTTCAAATTTTTCAGCAGATAATTGCTCTAGAGTCTGCAGAAGCAAGTCATATTTGCTAACAATCTCATCAATCTGTGATTTCCTGTGTATCCAGCGAGTAGGATACAATGGTTTTATTTTAGCGCCCATGTTTTGTGCAGGTCATTCTGCAGACTGCTCTGCAATGTGGGTAAACGTTGATTTCACTTTTACAGATAAGTTGAACTTCTTACCAACTTCATGACCTTAATTCAGATTAATACAGTGAGCACTGCAATGCACAAATGGCATCAGTAGCTGCTTCTTTGAATAAAGAGCCTGAACACCTCTTTGTGGACCACTTATATTTCTGGCTCCATCATATGTCTGTCCAGGAAGACAAGCAAGAGGTAATTGCAGTCTCAACAGATCATGAATGAGGTTTGTGATTGTTACACCAATTGTTGTTGATGCTTCGTAAAAACCAAAAAAGCTCTCTTGTGGCTCAGAATTTTCATCCACCCAGCGCACACAAACTCTCTCTTGCTCTGGTCCAGACATATCTTGTATACCATCACATATGACCGAAAACATGAGGGGATCATTTGCTTTTATTTTAGCACACGAAATAGTAGCTATTTCATGTCCGAACATTTCAAGCAATTCATTTTGAATTTCTTGGTGTGTCATTTTCCCTCAATCATGTTGCTGCCAAGTAGTCATGTGGGGTACATGAACACTTCTTTGTTTTAAGAGCTCCATTATGTTGCCTTCACTATTTAAGTAACCTCTCATGGCAAGTCCCTACCTAGCTAGGAAATTCAGAGAACTTATAATTATAAACAAACATTCTTATGCTATTTTTTGCCTATCTGCTATATGTGAACAATTTTTTTCTATGGGCGCTTTCACCTGCTGAAAAATCAAAATAGCTTGGCTATGTGATAAAGATTTTTCATGCGTTTTAAATTTTTCTATTGATTTTTCCAGTTTTTGATACCTTTTATTGTGAATGCATCATCCCTTTTTGTTACTAAATTCTTTTCAGGACACAACATAGCATATTTTTGACAAAAGAAACAGCAAATACCATAAACACCACTGACTATATGCAACCATTTGAAATCTCGATACCACAAAGTTTTACATGTAAGGTTTCACCCTTTAAGCTTTTGAAATGGAAATTAATCAGTCAAGAATTGTGGCTGAGTGAATTCACGAGAAGCACTAACCTTAGTTGAATATGTAGGAAAATATTCATTTTTACGTACAGTTGTCGATTGGCATTGGCTTTGAAGTTTAAGGCATCGAATCAGAATTTTTAGGATCACATTCACTAAGTGGTATTTCAGTGTTCGTGTAGGTATCATTGTTTAGTATTCTTTGTAAATAAACATTTGTGTACATATGTGCCAACAGACTATGCGATTGGGCGCATTAATAATTGGTCCTGTAAGTAGCGCGCGCCATCCCCTGAAGATAAGTGGAACTCAAGATGGTGTCAGAGTAAGTTTACTAGTGGCAATCTCTCAAATTTTGGTTGTCCGGCAAAGTTTATGCAGGAACTGCAAAACATTTATGGTCCTCCGGGCTGGATAGCTTCACGTGTAATACCAATCAGCAATTATGTGTTATTTCATCACTCGATTATGTTTACTATATAATTTTAACCTCTCACATGCATGAATAAAGTACCAATGCTACCACAGAAAATCATTAAATGTTCAGACATTGTGTAAAGAAACAAGATATCTGCCCTAATTTCATAATTTATGATGGATTCGACATATAGGTGGTCGTTACAATGAAATGTTCATTATGCTGTGTTGTTTCTTTTTTGTGATGTTATTCACTGAGTCGCATGTTATTTCACTACGTGGGTGAGTAATTTACTCATTTTCTTTTCTCAGTTGTGTTTTGATGCCTTGTGTGTCCTTGAATTTTCCAGAATAGGTCTGAATAGTGTTTCAACATATTAAGTTTATTTCTGAGATTTTAGACTTTTTTCACTTAACCAGATATACATAACCTCACTTGTGCTGTGATGCAATAGGGTATGGTTTTTCTTCTCTGTACCGTTATCGCTTGCTTCATTGTAGTAATAATTCGACATGTGTTTCAAGGCATTTTTTACTGAAACGGAAACTTCAGGAAACCAAATTATGGCACATCAGTAAGCGAATACTGGCATTAGCAAGTGCTCCACTTGTTACTGTGGAAATTGTGCACGAGGTAAATGTGTTTGGCATACAACTTGAGGCAACTGATAGTACTGTAACTTCAGCATGTGACAATTTACTGCAATCGGACCCACTTCCTGAAGACTTGGATGAGAATATTTTGATTTCTAAACATAATGAGTTGTTTACTTTACTGTCGGACACTCATGGTATCATGGATTTGTTTTTGGGTAAGCATGTTCTTCAGAATGAATCAAGTCCACCTGTTGCAGTTACATCTGCAAATGTAAGGTTTCCCAAGATCAACATGCCTACTTTTTCTGGTCAATGGGAAGATTGGCCAATGTTTTCACAATTGTACCAGGCCAACATTCACAACAATCGTTGCCTGACTGATGTTGAAAAGTTCCCATATTTAATGCATTGACTCACAGAAGAAGCTTAACAATTGGTAAAAAAAATCTCCCAATTTCTTTTGAGAACTATCCTGTGGCATGAGAACTTCTTACATCTCAGTACCAAAATCTGAGAAAGCTGACAACATTGTACATAAACAGAAAACTCAATTTGCATTCTGTCAACTACACAAATCACAAATGTCAGGCATTTTGTCAGCACGTTCAATGAAAATGCACGGGCCCTTGAGGGATTAGGCTTTAATGTAACTGAGGAAATCATGTTCTTGTANGCATGAGAACTTCTTACATCTCAGTACCAAAATCTGAGAAAGCTGACAACATTGTACATAAACAGAAAACTCAATTTTCATTCTGTCAACTACACAAATCACAAATGTCAGGCATTTTGTCAGCACGTTCAATGAAAATGCACGGGCCCTTGAGGGATTAGGCTTTAATGTAACTGAGGAAATCATGTTCTTGTCAAAGTCTTAATGAGAAAGTTAGACATGGAACTGCACACTCATTTTGAAAGCTTGCATGCAGGGTGGACTGATGATATGACTAAGGTTTCAGAAATTTTAGAGTTTCTGCTTGCAATGGTCTCTATGAGTCAAAACAAGCACCAGTCAAGCATCCCAGAAGGCCATGTAACACAACCACCCAAATCAGTATTTGTTACGAATTTTGAGCCCAATCAGCCAAAGCCATTTATTGTCTGTCAGCAGACCACTCATTCTGTGTATAAATGTTCAGAATTCATTAATACCTCACCATCAGCAAGACAGTCAATAGCTCATAGTAAGAAACTCTGCTTCAAATGCGCCTGAGAATAGCCTATACTGTAGCATCTTGTTCATCATCACATACCTGTTTTTGATGCAAACAAAGGCATCACACTCTACTTCATGTTGAAGGTCATTCTAGGCTTAATCCAGTGGCTCATGTTGAAAATGATACTTCAAGGGCTGATGATGAGACTGAAACATTTGTGGGTGTCTCCTCAGACCGTGGTCACATGTTAGTGTTGTTATCTACTGCCCTGGTAATTGTGTATGATGATAGTAAACAGCACAAGATGCACTGCTAACTGGAAAGTGCAGTTCAGGCATCCTTCATGACAGAAGCAGCTGCAAAGGTTCTGTATTTACCTTTTCAAAAGGTCAAGGAAAGGGTTTGTGGTCTCACGCATGGTACAGTCAACTTGAAAGGAGCTGTCAGTACTAAAATCCAATCCTCTATTGTATCACAATGTTCCTTCACTCACTCTCTTTTCATGGTATCTAAAATCATTAGCAATCTACCATGAGAAAATGTGGATCCGTGTTTGTAGCCAACTGGGGTCTCTTCCATTAGCTGATCCTGAATTTTACACACCTGGTCCCATTACATGTTGCTGGGTGCTGACATCTATGCATGAGCTTGTATGAGTGGGCAACTTGAACTAGGTCAGCACATGCCTGTTGTGCTACAGTCTAAATTTGGATGGATGCTCCTTGGAAAATACTCTAAACTGAATGCCAATTCTGATCTAGAGCTGATTTCCATGTTTGTGAAGACTGAGGACTCACTAAACTCTATTCTCAAACAGTTTTGGGAAACTGAGGAACTCCCTTCATATAGTTTCAAAACAACCGGATGCAGACTTCTGTGAAACCCACTCTTCATGACCATTCACTCTCGAGATTAATCGGGTAGATACAAGGTTCGCCTCCCATTCAAACCTGAGGGACCAAGTATTATAAAATGGTATGTAAATGCTGAAAACAGATTTTATGCTCTGGAGTGCAAACTCGCATCTCAACCTTATATAAAAACAATGTACAAGGACTTCATGGTTGATTTTGCTACTTTAGGTCATATGGAACCCTACGTCAAACCCACCCAACAGGTAGAAAGTCAAAAAACCTTTGAATGCTTTAACCCGCACCATGGTGTATACCAAATGGCTAGTTCAACCACTAAATTGAGAGTGGTTTCTGATGATAATGCCAGGACTTCAAATGGTGTATACCTCTATGATACGCTTCTCTTTGGACCCAAGCTTCAGAATGAGATATGCACTATCATCTTAAGTTTCAGGCTCTATTGTGTTGTTTTCTCTTGCGACATAAAGCAAATGTATTGGCAGGTTCTGATCCATGAGGATGACCAACAATATCAACTTCCTCTGTGGTGTGAAGACCCCTCTCTTCCACTTGCAGTATTCCAACTTAATACTGTAACTTATGGACTTGCACCCTCTCCATTTCTAGTGATTCGTCCCTTGCACCAGTTGGCCATTGATGAAAGTCTCCATTGTCCCCTGGCACAAAATGCTCTTCAGTGTCATATTTTTGTACATGACACTGTAACTGGTGCATCATCGGTGGAAGAAGCACTTGTTCTAAAGAATAAGTTGATTTTACTCTTATGACGAGGTAGATTTGAACTTAAGAAATGATCAAGTAACCAGCCTCAGTTGTTGGATGACATTCCTATACCTCATCTTGAGAATTCCAGAATGCTTGACTTCTCATCTGAGCCCATAGTGAATATTCTGGATCTTCAGTGAGATCCTGAAACTGATTAGCTTTCCTGGCCCAAAATTTTATAGTCACTGCCAGTCATGCGTGGAATGACTCTAGTGTAGCTCTCACCTAGATCAAGACTCAGCTCTACCTGTTAAAAAAAAAAAACCTTTGTCGCAAATAGAGTTGCTAAAATCCAGGAATGGGTTTCTCCTCAGTGTTGAAAACACGTTGTTTCTAGAGACGGTTCTGCAGATTGTGCTTCTCGTGGTCTGTTTCCCCATGAACTAAGTTGTCATGCCCTCTGTTGGCATGGTCCTCAATGGTTAACGGACCCACCTTACCAGTGGCCACTGTCCCTAGTGAATGACACTTTAGATATCGCAGAACTAAAGTCATCCCAGCTAGTTCTTGTGAGTACACATGATCCTCCTGAAGAGTTTCCACTGTTACAGAAATTCTCGTCTTGGTCAAAACTTGTTCGAGTCATGGTCTATGTTAAATGTTTTGTAAAACACTGCCAGAGTAAACCTCCTAGCAGTAAAATCATATCATCTGTTAAATTAAAGCAAGCAACTTATGCAGTGTGTAGATGTATCCAAAGGGCATGTTTAGAAAATTACTTGAAATGTTTCCAAGGGGGAAAATAAAACTTTGTTCCACACAATTGCAGAATTTGGCACCATTATTGGATCAGCAGGGTGTGCTCAAAGCAGGTGGGCATTTGTCAATTGCAAATGTTGAATATGCCACAAACCACCCTATCATAATGCTATAAGACCATACTGCTTATGAAGTTTTGGTAGACTATCATCAATTAAAGTACCTTCATGCTCCACCATAACTACTACTGCAGTCTCTTGTGTATTAACAATATTTGATTTCGTCAGCTTGATCCTTGATCCGGTCTAGGGTCTTCAAGTGTACACGTTGCTTCTGGTGCCGGCCTGTCAACAGTCCTCTAACAATGGCTGATTTACCTACAAAATGAGTCGCACCTTCTGGGGCTTTTGTGCGGACTGGAGTGGACTATGCTTGACAGATCTCCATCTGAGTTAATAAACTGCGTTGTCATGTTACCCAGACCTATCTATTTTCATACGTTTTACCATGAAAGCTGTCCACATCGAAGTTGTAACCGATCTGACTGCAGACTGTTTCGTTGCTGCTCCTACTCAATTTGAGTCAAGACAACGTTTATATACTAGTCTGTATTCAGCTTGTGGCATCAACTTTTTTGGTGCTTCAAGGCAACTTCACCAGCCTTTTAAGCAGTTGCTCGAATCCCCACTCTTAGAAAACTTTTCTTTGGCTCATAAAATCAGTTTTAAGTTCCTACCTTCTGCAGCTCCTCATCAGGGAGGATTGTGCGAAGCTGCAGTTAAATCAGCCAAATACAATCTCAGGCATACAATTGGCAATCAAGGTCTGACACTCGAGGAATTGATTATGCTCATCACTTGAGTTGAGGCTGTCTTAAATTCACGGCCCATAACACTTGTCTCTTCTGATCTATGCGAAATGGTAGCACTCACACCTGGGCATTTCCTCATCGGTAGGCCTCTTGTTGCTGTACCCCAATCTTGCGAAGAGGTTGATGATGGCAATATATGTTTGTCCAGAAGATGGAAAATTATATGCACACTAGCCAACCAGTTCTGGATATGCTGGCATAAAGAATACTTGCAGACACTACAACCCCGAGGGAAGTGGCAAATCCAGAAACCAGGATTCGCTGTGGGAGAGCAAGTTATGGTTGGAGAAGAGTGTGTTCCATCCTTGAGCTGGTGCTTAGCGAGGGTCATCAAGCTCCACCCTGGAAAGGATGGCATTACTCAAGTGGTGGATTTACGCACGCAAAAGGGACATCTGTGCAGACCTGTACATAAGCTGTACCTTCTGCCAGTTCAGTAGTGTTTTATCACCAGTTGTGACTTACTCTATATAGTAAATGTGTATTGTGACTAAATTCTTGTAGACCCAGCCAGTCTCGGCAGGTGGTATGTTCAGTATTCTTTGTAAATAAACATTTGTGTACAAATGTGGCAACGGACTATGTGACTGGGCACATTGATACTTGGTTCTGGAAGTAGCACACACCACCCCCTGAAGAACAGTGGAACTCAAGATGGCATCTGGGTAAGAATACTAGTGATGGTCTCTCAATCATTGGTTGTCTGGCAAAGTTTGTGTATAAATTGAAAAACAATAACAGTCTCAAATACAAGCTGGTTTCGTATTTGGCAGACTGCAGATCTCAGGATCGTAAAATGTAATTGTTATGGCCTTTGTGTGTGATATTTTATTTCTAATTATGAACTCGTCCATTCTGTTAATACAAACAAATTTTATGCATGCTGTATTGGTTTAAACCTTACTGAAATACGAAATAATTAGATTGAAAACATTTACTCACATCAGTTGTGCAATGAGAAAATACTGATGCATTAGCAAACCAATGATATATAAAATAAACACTAAAGATGATATAAAGGCACGTCTGTAAATCAATCTTTACATTTCATTCCTTTGGAGAATGTGCTGCCATCTTTAAATATTCCACCGGAATATTTTAGAGAACAATCAATTACCTACTATTTTATCATAATTATCTGCACGCAGGCACAGATAGGCTACTTTGGAACATTATGTATAGTTGAATAAAATAAACTCGTAAGTAAATTAAAACTAAAATACTAACAATTTCAACAATGCTATATGCAAAACTGGTGTACAATTTTTTGTGGCTCGTAGAAATTGTCGAATAGGTTGTTACATATTTAAGTGCAAGGTCTAACTTCCACTCAACTAATTAATTATGTAAATGGCTTAACATCCATTCTACATTATTATGTTACAGTGTCTGTTATTAATTGTAATTGCATGCAAGGAGAAGACATAAATTTAGGTATTCTATTGTTGAAGTACTTAGTCATTAGCAAATGATTTACACTGAAGAGCCAAAAAAACTGGTATAGGCCGGCATATGCAAATAACAGAGGTATGGAACAAATCAGAGTAACGCGATGCAGTCGGCAGCTAGATTGGTTACTGCTGCTACAATAGCAGGTTATCAAGATTTAAGTGAGTTTGAACATGGTGTTATAGTCTGTGCACGAGAGATGGGACATAGCATCTCCAAGGTAGCGAAAACATTTGGATGTTCGCATACAACCATTTCACGAGTGTACCGTGAATATCGGGAATCCGGTGAAACATCACATCTTCGACATCGCTGCGGCCGGAAAAAGATTGTGAAAGAACGGAACAAACGACAACTGACGAGAATCATTAAACGTGACAG
>NQII01001958.1:203127-256937 GCA_002778355.1 Clitarchus hookeri | reverse complement strand
GGGGAGGGGGGGGGGCTACACGATATTAGGCAGGTATACCAGTTTTTTTGGCTCTTCAGTGTACATAGTCAAGCAAAAAGAAAAGGTTGGTTGTTTAAGAGATTAACAATATGTTATTGTAAGATGACAGAGATACTTTATCCTACACTGCAACTTTTCACACTAAAATTTGTTCAAAATGTTTAGGGAGGCTAATTATTGGGAGGGAGGCGTCCCCTCCATCCCCCACACTAACGACGCCCATTGTCAAGTAAACTCTGCTATCAATTTCAATCAATCCTTTCCTGTTCTATATTTTCCAAAAATTATTTCCAATATCACAGCTTTACAGTTTGCCCAACCTATCTTCTTAATGATTCTCTCATTAATGAACTCGATTCCCTTTCAGCTTCCCAGCACCAGGGAACTAATTTCCGGGCTGTTGGTAAACTTCTCCATCCTCATCTTACTTTACCGTCTGAAAACCTTAGTTTTGCATCCATTGTACTCTCTTCAGTTGCAGTTTCTTGCATCCTTGATGCCATTGGTTTTTGGTTGAAATCCAAGTTTTGTGCTAAGATGCAACCTTCACCTCTTCAACCCTCTGTCCCAGAGCATTCTATGGTAATACTCTTACCTGTTGTTTCTAGCAACTCTTCCNACCTTCACCTCTTCAACCCTCTGTCCCAGAGCATTCTATGGTAATACTCTTACCTGTTGTTTCTAGCAACTCTTCCGCTTCCTAATGTGTAAGTTTTAGTATTAATGTGTTGTTTTATCATATGATTTTGTGTTTGCGGCATTTAGTTTTGTTGGTACAGCTCTCACCTCATCTTTGCAGGACCCAGGTGCTGCTTTCATGGAGGGAGTGAGNCGGCATTTAGTTTTGTTGGTACAGCTCTCACCTCATCTTTGCAGGACCCAGGTGCTGCTTTCATGGAGGGAGTGAGTGCCATAGTAGTATTGCTCTCTTTTTTTGTAATTGTAATTTGGTAATTTTTGTGCTACATTTTGGGGATAATTTAGTATCTCTGCAAGGTACATTTGGGAAGTGCCTGACTGATAATGGAATAAAATCAAAAGCGATGGAAAGTTCAGCTGTAATCAATATTTATGGTACCAATTTTAGCTGCACATAGCAGTAATTATATATGTCTATGAACCTAAATAGATATTGGTATAATAATGAATACGGCAGGAAATTCAGCTATAAATAATAATTATAAGTATTCTTCTCTTTGTAGGTGTCCTTACATATACTTAAACATGTTTGTGGGTGTTGATGTAGAATTCTGTTAGGTAAAAATATAAACAACAATAAGCAAATTCGATGAATGATGCATTTGTGTAGTTGGGAGTTGAGGAACTCGAACCTTCAGTGTCCCAGACAACATTGTCAGCAGCTTCAAAGATATCACATTCAAATGGAAATGTAGCTTTCTTCCAGGCATGTTTAATCATGTTATTGAATATGGGAGCACTGAACTAACTGATTGTGGATAAGCGCATACAGAGCTCACAAAAATATTTAGTGAACATCTTCCATTGACATAAAAAAGTATAAATTGAATGGTTGAACAAGAGATGTTGCACCAGGTGGAGTGGTTGTTACCTGTATNCCATTGACATAAAAAAGTATAAATTGAATGGTTGAACAAGAGATGTTGCACCAGGTGGAGTGGTTGTTACCTGTATATGTTTACCCGGAATTACGAACAACGTTTGTTGGAGTGAAAATGAATCTAGAATCAGACATTTCGTTCCAACATTGGGAAAGAAATATTTATACCGCCATTGTTCAAGAATATGAGTGTCCACTTTGACAGATTTTGAACAAGAGGTGTGTGCGTGTGTGTATGGGTGCGTGCGTGCATGTGTGTGTCAGGAGGTCGGATCATGTNCCATTGACATAAAAAAGTATAAATTGAATGGTTGAACAAGAGATGTTGCACCAGGTGGAGTGGTTGTTACCTGTATGTGTTTACCCGGAATTACGAACAACGTTTGTTGGAGTGAAAATGAATCTAGAATCAGACATTTCGTTCCAACATTGGGAAAGAAATATTTATACCGCCATTGTTCAAGAATATGAGTGTCCACTTTGACTGATTTTGAACAAGAGGTGTGTGCGTGTGTGTATGGGTGCGTGCGTGCATGTGTGTGTCAGGAGGTCGGATCATGTNAGATTTTGAACAAGAGGTGTGTGCGTGTGTGTATGGGTGCGTGCGTGCATGTGTGTGTCAGGAGGTCGGATCATGTTCAGTTGCATAAGGGGACCAAATGTGCCACATGGTTCACGTACGACAATAATAAGTGGAGAGAGATGTTTATCTTCCATGGATACAATGGGTAGAATTGTATACGAATGTGATATGCCATACATTGATTTCACTCCGACAATGGTCTCTCTTTCATTCATGTGAGATAGTGTGCAGTCTCTGTGCACTGCATAATTAAATCTAGGTTAGTCAGTATTCAGAATTTCCGCTCGTTAATAATCACGAATGATCTTTTCAGTGAATTCAGTACCTCATGCAATCATAGAATTCTTAATCTCTTCTTGCGATTCTGAATGTATATAAGTTACAAAGTGCATAACTTTGCGACTAACGATCTTGTGAACTGCCTTGAAATTCCTAACGCAGGTCGATCCACCTTTGAAATCAGTCATTCCAAGCGCTCTAGCTTTCGTGCACGCACACTGCCTTATATCAGCAACATGCACAGTAATTAGATTAGCCCTTGCCTCTTGAAAATGAAACCACAAGTACTCCGATATAACCTTCAGTTTCTCACATTTGTTGACCATCCCGAAGTGATGCATTATTGATTTCAATGACCATCATTGTTTTTAGCTTCAATTATCTTCCTGACATAATCCAAAGGAACATAGTCTTTAGCTCCATCATGATTGAAAGGCTCATAATTAGGCTCGACATCAGTAGTTTCCTCGGAAGGCATTTGCGCCAGTTCTTCATCCTCCAGGATTTCTGTGATTTCCAGTTTCTTGATCAAACTGAAAATTGTGTTTGCAATGTCTCTTTCCTCATGTAGACGGTAACTCGAAATGGTGTAAAACCTTTAACACCTTATTTGCGTCCATTCTCAATGTGCAAGATACAGACACAAATGCACATTCTTACAAATTCACTAATTACAGATCACAGTATACACTCTCACATGTAACCAACTGCTTTGGGGTCCAACAGAATAGCGTTCTAATGCACCACCACAACAGTACGCTGCTGCATGCATGGCTGACCTCTAAGTGCTTATATGTAGCGAAGGAATAAGTATGGGCATATAAAACTGGTGTTCCTGCCATTTAGGGGATCATATATGCCTATGTACAAAGTATACCCACCAGGCACTTTGCGAATGTACCTTGTGAGTCTATTCGCGGCAATATATCCTAACCTTGCCTAATTTCTATATTTTCGTCACTATTATAGTAAGATGTGAACCATAGTTATAAAAAAATCAACCTTCAGTTAAAATATGTTTTGTTGTAACAGTCATATTTCAAGAATATGTGTGTTTCTTAATTACTATGCTTAAAGCATTTGATGTTTGTTAATAATTTCATGAAATCGCAAGACTGGCGTTTAATTTTGTAAAATATATTTCTAAAATTTATCAGTTGTATTTGGTACAAGGCTTTCCAGTCACTTTGATATATCGAAAGGTCGTGTGAAACGAACAGTCCAGTGTAGGCTGCAATCTGTAAATACTTACGTTTTACATTCTCTCATTCTTAATCTCTGCCATTTTCTTCAAGCATATAGTCGCTCTGTTTATACAATATTTTTACATTACTTTTTATGGCAAGATGAATTAGTTTTTCTGCAGTTTTAGGTAAGTGTTTAAGCCAAAGCCAATTTTGTTTTGCATGCTTTGGTGGTTATATTTTTTGTTCGGGCTTCGTTAATCTTGTATTTAATATTTGTGTAGCGGTTCCAATCAGTGACCCATGTGGTGTTAGTTAGCGGCATATATCTCTGATGCTTTGATGTGAGCTGAGCTGTGCGCCCATTTCTTGGGATGGCATTCTTGCCGTGGTACATTTGTGATTATCCCTAAACCGCATAANTGTGAGCTGAGCTGTGCGCCCATTTCTTGGGATGGCATTCTTGCCGTGGTACATTTGTGATTATCCCTAAACCGCATCATGAAGAGTTCAGGAAAGCCAATACTTTAATTTTTCCCGCCTTTTTCTCAATGGATTTTGCAGCTATGTTACATCGCATGCTTGTATGAATTTCGTTCAACGTTTAAAAAACTTGTCTTATAAAAATATAACAATGTACTATAACATTTTAAGAAAGTAATTAAAACTTACATTTTATAAGGGAACTCTAAAAAAAAGAAAGATGTTATAACAAAAAAAATTACAAAAAATATGATAGTATACTTATTCAAGTTTATGTAATACTCTATGAGAAGGTAATATAGTATTCACCGGAAAATAATACGATAGTTTTCACTTTAAACTGTATTTTAAAAAAGAGGGTCATCTTACAATCAACAGCAAACTGTTTCAACCTATAATAACACTCAATGTTTACATACCCATTCAACTGCCAATCACATAACATGTAAATGCATATATTTTTTCATATAAATATACACACACAGTTGATAATAACACTAAATATAATTCAGTCATATCTAAACTTCCCTGTTTACATTGCCGTTATAGCATTAACCTACTGCTGCTATGCAACTAATGGTGGCCATTTGGAATTCAAAACATAAAACTCATAGATAACATGGTATGAAAGTAGTGTGCACTTTTTACACTTTCATACCACGGCCATGTTCCAAACTACCAACGACCTGCAGTAAATTATGCATGGTTTTTGTTCCATAAGGGTGCCACTATCTGTACATATTTCTTTCAAGTGTTTAGTATCTACGTTCATATTGTTATTTTAGTCTATGGTCGTATTATTTTCCAACATGCGAAACAAAATAGAAATATGTAAACAGTAATCTGAAAATATTTTCTGAAAGAAAAGAGTTAAGATAATATGCCATATACAGTATTTTCTTAATGTCTTAAAAAAATTAAATACTAACATTTATTATAGTGTACATTTATAGCATCAATCTGAGTCATTTAGTATTTTAATTTTATGCAGGCATTTAAGCAAAAAAGTTGAAAGCGATTAAGCTGATTATATTTTTGATTCCATGCAGTGACTTTCTAAGCAAGAAAATTTAAATTGCGAGTAAATTATTTTTCTTGAAACATGATCTCATAATATAGGGGTCGTCTTATTTTCGAGTGAATACGGTTTATTTTTTTTTTTGTTGAAAAAAACTTCCATTTGTTGTTTTTTTTTTTTACTCTTGCCCAGTCATTCTCGTCAATGCTGCTACTATTATTCTTTTATCAACCTAGCTAATTATTATATTAACCCAGCTAATCATTCCAGTTCTGTTTATTCTGTTTACCAAAATTACAATAATGTAGATAAACTATTCTGTAACAAAATATAGGTGCAATTTTGAAGGTTAGGTCTGCTCCTAACCGTATNGGTATGAAAGTAGTGTGCACTTTTTACACTTTCATACCACGGCCGTGTTCCAAACTACCAACGACCTGCAGTAAATTATGCATGGTTTTTGTTCCATAAGGGTGCCACTATCTGTACATATTTCTTTCAAGTGTTTAGTATCTACGTTCATATTGTTATTTTAGTCTATGGTCATATTATTTTCCAACATGCGAAACAAAATAGAAATATGTAAACAGTAATCTGAAAATATTTTCTGAAAGAAAAGAGTTAAGATAATATGCCATATACAGTATTTTCTTAATGTCTTAAAAAAATTAAATACTAACATTTATTATAGTGTACATTTATAGCATCAATCTGAGTCATTTAGTATTTTAATTTTATGCAGGCATTTAAGCAAAAAAGTTGAAAGCGATTAAGCTGATTATATTTTTGATTCCATGCAGTGACTTTCTAAGCAAGAAAATTTAAATTGCGAGTAAATTATTTTTCTTGAAACATGATCTCATAATATAGGGGTCGTCTTATTTTCGAGTGAATACGGTTTATTTTTTTTTTGTTGAAAAAAACTTCCATTTGTTGTTTTTTTTTTAACTCTTGCCCAGTCATTCTCGTCAATGCTGCTACTATTATTCTTTTATCAACCTAGCTAATTATTATATTAACCCAGCTAATCATTCCAGTTCTGTTTATTCTGTTTACCAAAATGACAATAATGTAGATAAACTATTCTGTAACAAAATATAGGTGCAATTTTGAAGGTTAGGTCTGCTCCTAACCGTATNGACAATAATGTAGATAAACTATTCTGTAACAAAATATAGGTGCAATTTTGAAGGTTAGGTCTGCTCCTAACCGTATTGTTTTTAACAAGCATAATGATTCTGTTTTGTAAAGGTTGGACTAGAATGACACATTCTTAAGCTTTAATTTTTCTCTTTCCTGGAGAGCTCTTGTTTGCAACCAAGGAATTTTGATCCCAACCTTCCTTTGTGATTCATCTCGTTTCAGTCTGGATGAACGCTCTATGGTGTTCCCGATCTTGTTGCGAAGGTGGCATACATTATAATGAGCATGTTATAATTTTAAGGAAAAAATTATATAAAAAAAAATTATGAACAAATTTGCATCACTGTAAATACCAATCAAAATTTTACTTGAAATGCCTTTAAACTTATTTAACCCACACAGAAGCAAATGTATTTCCAAAGTGTATATACTACAAGGGCCCATCCTTTTATGAGAAATTACCTAAATGCATTATAAAACAAAGATAATCCATTTACTACAAACTTTTACAACAATGATTTTACATTTTAAATAAAATATTTTTTATATAATACTGTACACATTACACAGCACACTCAATATGTTATAGATATTGAATTATTCTGTTATTAGGTATACAGACCTAGATTATCTCTGTGTATAATTGGTGTTACTGTTATATTAGTATTATAGTACTGTTGTTTCACTGTTGACTGGTATGCAATTATGTACAAGTCAGAACAAGTAATTACATGTAGAATATTATATTATATGTTGTAAATTTCATAACTGCAGTTCATTGTGATTTGTTTCTATGACAAACTATAAATTTTAGAGAATGTTTAATCATGTTACCCGATAAAGGTTGGTAATAGCAAAAATAAAATTAAAGAATTTGATGTACTTACATAACACTTTAAAGATCTACCCTTCTATAAATCAGAATGAATTAAAAGAACAAATACATGCAAGAATTTAAAAATCTATACTATAGCTACAAAACTGTCTTTAGTTACCATTTTCAAAACACAAATATGGCTCTAAAATACATAAAATCCTTATTCTGAAAAATAGGTAAGGTACCTGAAATTCTAAAATAGCTTCACGGTAGCTTCCAACTTCGTAATCTTCAGCTCCATAATATTTTACAGTCTCAAAATTCAGTAGTGAATCCACACTGCGAGCTTTTGTAGCATTGTCTGCAAGGTTCATTCTGCGCTGAAACTTTGTGCGCCATTCAGTTACCATAACAGTTGCCACTAAAAGAAAATAACAAACATTTTTTTAAAGAGAATATGGTTTAATAACATCTATGATGACAAACATAAGCACATGAATATAAGTTTATATGCTAGAAAAACAAATATAATGTTTNGTTTAATAACATCTATGATGACAAACATAAGCACATGAATATAAGTTTATATGCTAGAAAAACAAATATAATGTTTCATTTTTTAATGTTTAATTAAAATTTTAGTTATTTTTGTTTAGTAACAACAAAGTTTCTTAAAAAAACATTATGATTATCTGTAACTTGATTACAACAGACCATATAGTAGGTAATGCTATTCTTTGTTTAACTAGCATTTCTGATCAATTTAATAGAAACAATTAATACAGTGCAATGATTTCACAAAGGAAGTCAATATCTTGGATTCTAATTACTGTAGATGAAACATCCTTTTGGCAATCACTGCATTTTCCAACAAAATAAGGTGTATTACAAATTTCTCAACATACACAATGCTAAGCAGCTACAGCGACAATGCACTGCTACTTATCTCAAGTCGACAACGAGTGGCATTTTGGGGCACACGACAGCAAGGTCATCAATGCCCACAAAAAGTATTAAAAAAATCTAAAGCAGTTCCAACTTTCATACGCAATTTATAAAAAAAAGCGTAATCAGAAAGATCTACACACTACAAATTAAAATCAAGAATTAAAAGATAAAAATGTGCTAAAACTCAATACATGATAAATTGAAATAACACAAAAGAATAAAAAACAACACTATGTTAAAAAGACCCACTGCATATGTACATATAGGAGTTTACAACTCCCATTAACAAAAAAGTTGCTGTAGCCTGTGAGGTAAGTTAGAACTGCTTTAGCAGTTATAACTTACAGACCAAATTTACATAAATAACTCAAATTAATATAACTCTCTTCTACACTAACTACTTTACAACTGCAATGACGCATCGGTATTCAGGCAAGGCGAAGAATACAAAACGCATTATAACAATAATAGATTATAAAACATATTAGCGGAGTGCTAGCAGAGCTCCCCTCCCAGCGGCATGGTATTTGGGACAATTATGCCACCAGAAACTATATAATAGTTGGCAACACTTTGTATGGGGTCTGCCAGTCGGTGTGTCTATGAACCCATGCCGAGATGAAGCCATCAAGATGCAGCTTTGCGTGGCGTTCGTCACTGTCCAACACAACTCTCAGCCTACGGCGACGGTATCATTCAGGTTAGTCATATACTGTAATTGATTAGAACCTCCCTTGCCAATACCTTATATTTACTGTAAATCCTAATCATTGTATTAAATATGTATTCTCTCTTCATAAATAACTTCAGTTCTTCCCTCAAAATAGCATAAACCTTCACAAGGCGATTGTCTAAAATATTAAAAACTTAACAATGCACTTTTCCAGTTACCAGTCATGGCCTTGAAGCACAGCACTTTGCACACACAAAGGGGAGGGTACGGGAAACGACATGCAGTGGCAGCACATAACAGTATTTTAGCGGAGACCTCTCCATTTTCAAAACAAACTTCTGAAGAATCTCAGTCGCTCCCAATCCCAGAATCTGCAAATTCTTGAGACGTATATATTTCTTTTAATTTCTTCTTTGGTTGAACTATTTTTATGGTTTGAAACTGAAGAAATTTTCAAAATTCTCAATATTCAATGTAAGTCTCACAAATTCTGGCATCACAAAGCGCTTCATAACTATAGTAACAACTGAGCTAAGAACAGAGTAAAAAAAGGTGCAAAAGGCCAATCTGACTAGAATTCATTAAATAATGTTTCAATCTCACAAGCAACGGTTTCAAAGAAAGTAAATTTTGAACCTATAAGTGGATCTTTTACATTTTACTAAACTGAGAAACTTGATAATGGCTTTGAATTTTATTTCTCTACTTCAGTTACAAAAGTATGAAGATGTGGAATCATATCAAGAGCCCAGCTGTGAAAAATCAAAATTAGCTAACCAACGAACAGGGCACAATTTGAAAGGAAATCTGTCAGACTTTGTGCACAAAGTGTAGAGTGCACTGCCGGCAGGCACATCTTTAAAAACATTACACAAAGCTCTCAAAAATGCAACTATGCACCAGCCACTTGCAAGCATATTCACATTAAAGGCATTGTGCAGTGTGAAAACCACAACAACCTAAATCCAATATTACTGGATTTTTGCATGAAACTTCTTTGACAAATAACTTAGAATCATTCAAAGTTTATGATTTATTTATTTCTGGCTTTATTAAATGGTGAAGTTAAGGTGAGATGCCTTCTCTTACACTTAACCACTGGGGCCATCTGCAGAAACCTGTAACACTTGGTGAATGCCTGCTCCTCACATAGTGATTTTACCAATAAAAAAAATGGTTTTTGTTCACATGATATTTGCCCCCCATCTCTGTGTGTCTGGTTCTAATTAGTCGCTTCTGGACAGTCCACAATATCTATTGGCAACTTTTAAGACTTTATGTTTATCTTTTGTTCGACTCTTTTGTGTGCTTCACGACGCTTGCTGCACTTTCAAGCTCTTTCTTGAAGAAAGGTGCAAGGCCAAACAATAGTGTGAATACAATTTTAGATATCGTAGGATATATAAGTATGTTAATTAACGTAGATTTAATTTCCTTTAAGTAGAGTTCATGTTGAACACTCATGCTTGCTGGACCAAAAATTCAGAAGGGGTAATGATTCCAGCAATGACTTCAGAAAATCACTAGCTTTGCAGCTTCTCAGGAATGACGATGTGTAGTACCGTGTGATCACTTCATCTTTCTTACTCTCCCAATACTGCACATTTATGTCCATTTGTGGACATTGGAAAACCTTGTTTAGAGATTCATCAAAACCAATAACAAAATGTGGACAACTTGTTACAGTTCAAGTTGCATTTTTGTTGCTATTTCACTGTCCATAAACATAAGTTTAAAGATACAATAACTTTATCTGCAGTTCCGATTGACTTGTACCTTCAGTATTTTTATGAGAATTAAATTTAATTACTGGATATTTTCCATACTATTAAATAATACTGGTTATGTATTTTATACGTTATAATATTTTATATAGTAATTTCCAATAAAATGGAAAGCAAGAATGAGAACCAGCCAAACAGCAATGAAATACAATCTGTTATAGGCTATTCACGGTAAAGTGAGAACTTTTGAATGCCCTCTCATTTAGGATAATAGTCAATAAATATATTTTATTTTAGCCTTAGACGTCTTCCAAGTTCGGTGGAATCTGCACACTGTGTTTATTACTTACATAGCAATATTTCTTTAAAAAGGTGGTTAAAGGATTTTAAAAATGTCTGAAATAAAAAAAGTAACTAGGGCCTCAAAAGTGCTCACTTTACCATGAACAGACAGTGGAAAGCCCAATTTTACATGTTCACGTGTCATGTAGATTTTAAGTTTTAGTTGCGACCACTTCCATTAACTTCTTATGCTATGTCAAGAGATATTTTTGCACGTGCATAATTTTTGAGTGGACTGCAAGTACGTCATTAAATGCATCAAGAGGATGAACTGTTCTAAGCATGAGTGCAATTTTTTATTCTAGGATTCAGTACCTCAATATTAGTATTTTTCTCGGTCAGCACTATTCTCCCATTAAAAATGTCCTGAGTGCAGAAGGTTGTAATGACGCAGTAGTCTTAATTTTCGGGACACGTGTTTAAAATTTGTTCATTTTTTCTTAAGCTTTGGAAAGCTTCATAATAATTTTATCGGTTTCAAAATTAAAGCTGTGGTGGCTCGTTTCCCGTGATAGTTTGTTTATATGGCATAGAGGTGCTGTTTTATGTTTATTGGGCAGACGTTTGCCGTTTCGTTTCAAACATAGTAGTTTTCAGATTTTTGTTAAGTGTCAGCATTATTTAGCTTTTTTCAGGCTGCGTCGTACAAGTTTTGTTGTACGAGAGGTTCGTTTATGTTGACAGCGCAGTATTAGTTCCTGTGGCGTAGTTACAATAACGTGTTGAGAGCGGAACACAGTGCAGTTTTGGATGACTCTGCTGGCAGATGCCGGATGCCGTGCCCTTATCTCAGGAGAGGGGGGCGAGAGGCAAGACAAAAGACGCGTCTGGCTGTCACCCTTCACTTCTTCAAAGTCAGTCGCCTTTGAGGGCAGGTCAGAGCAGTTTCTTCAGGCAACGGCACTTCAGAGTCAGTCGGCGGCGAGGGCAGTCGCCCTTCAGTTCCGTCAAACAATGGTCGTATATCTCGGGTCGGGCAGGACGATAACCCCCACATCAGCGACTAGACTTTATTTTATTTCTCCGCCGGTGTGGGCGGTTGACGCATTTAATATTTCTTTTGATGCAAGTTTGAGACATCAATAATCTGTAAACTATGGTGGCGCTGTTTCTGCACTGGTATATTTATATGAGAACGTCGGTACTCTGCATATGAGATTCGGTTGTGAACTGTGTCGCTAAATGTTAAATAAACATATATAACAACTAACCTGGAACTTATTTCTTAATTAATTAGCATCCATTTAACAGAGTATCATGTTCTACCTTTGAGGAAGCCGTGGCAATGTAACATCGGCAGTGTGTAACTGCCCGAACGTTATAGGGTGATTGACACTTGCTGAACTAGAACTGGAGGCAACCACTTCTCGAGAACGTCACTTAAACTTCGTTTTCTTTGAATAAAAATAATGATGCGTATATAAGGAGTTAAAATTTGTTAATGCAGTTTTACGACGATAATAACAAAAGTGATATTACGNGTAACTGCCCGAACGTTATAGGGTGATTGACACTTGCTGAACTAGAACTGGAGGCAACCACTTCTCGAGAACGTCACTTAAACTTTGCTTTCTTTGAATAAAAATAATGATGCGTATATAAGGAGTTAAAATTTGTTAATGCAGTTTTACGACGATAATAACAAAAGTGATATTACATAAACTTTAAAATAAAAAGTATGCTAAATTATAAGTGAAGTTGCTATAAAACTACAGTCTAGTTGTGTTGTAAAACAAATCAGGATGGAGGGGTTGCGGTGGCTGAGCGGTTAGCCTGCTCGCCTCCCACCAAGGTTAACCGAGTTCAATCCCCGGTCAAGCCACTCCCGGATTTTCGCATGTGGGAATAGTGCCGGACAATGCTGCTGGTTCGCAGGTTTTCTCTGGGATCTCCTGTTTCCCCCACCCTTTCATTCCAGTGCTGCTCCATACTCACCTCTATCACCCTCATTGGCTCTTAAGACCTTGCTGTTAAGAGCTGTCCAAATGTCTTCATTCACTCACCCAAATCAGGATGGAATTTTATACTGGTAAATGATCATGATCCACTTTAAAATGCAATTAACACTGGGTGCTGTAAAATTTAACCATGCCACGTTAAAGCTGAATGATTCTTATTTCCTTTATAAATATTTATTAGCATATGGGCATCACATTTTCGTAATTTCTTTTGTTTTTCACTATAATTATTTTTTAAACTCGGAAAAACTTAGCCTAAAATGGAACAAGAATAATGGCTTCTCTATTGCCATGAAAAGAGTGTGATTATTACTCTATATGGAGCTACTCTTTTAAATATTAATTTGCACATGCAAGCAGAGGTTGCTTAGAAATGTTTTTCCTTCTCGTTTGTGTAAATTTCTGTATTGAAAAATGTTATAAATTCAATGAAATAATCTTTGTACATCTACAAATAATGGAAATTAAATTTTACAATATAATTTTTATTGAAACAGTTGTCCCAATTTGCCATTAATTAGTTGGACCACTAAACGGGTAGTCGAAAGCTCAGGAGCGGGAAACAGATTGTTGAGATTTACAGTGCCAGATTTAAAGAAAGATTGTTTCAGGTAGAATTTGGGTTTTAAGGACGCCAGCTCGGTTGAGCAATGAGACTCTTTTAAAGGGGTGGGCCATTCACCCGCGTGGCTGCTCCTGGACTCACCCCGCGCCGATGATGACGTATTGTTGAAGTAGCAGTATTGTATGCCTGCCTAATGAGGATGTAGTCCACCTCATAAGCCGCTAATTTCCAAGTGAGATTGTTACGGCCATTTCACACGCTGATAGAACATACGTGCCCAACAATCACGTCACTTACGGGATGCAGTAGTAGAGAGGGTAGAGGGCGCAAAACGTAAAGCGGTGTGTGAAGCGGCCGGCAGTGAAATAAAACCACAGTTTCAACGAGAAAGCATTTACTTAGTGCAAAGATTCCTCAGAAGAGGCACTTACATCTGCCCTATGTCTAGGGTGCGTTGGCAACCAGTACTGCACAAAAACAGCGCGCAGTAAGTAAAGAAAATTACATCATGAATACGATCTCTGCACTTTGAGCTGGCGGGACTTGAAGGTGGTGCTGCCTATGGGTGAAAAAGTTAAGTTACTGTTTCATCAATAAGAAAATGACTATTGAAAGCTAATGATGAGTACAGCAAATGATGAAGGCCCAGAGGCATGCAATGTGTGATGACCCCCAGCAAGTGCTAGACACCAACTAAAGAAAATGGCAGAGAACACAGCCCAAAAGCATGAGAGAGACAGTGAGTGAAAAATACAAAAAAGATATTGCAAAACTAACAAGTATAGAAAAACAACATGATCCTACATTACAAAGTAAATGAGCACTTACTACTTAGATCTGAAAAACAAATTATGTGAGAAAATAAAAATGTGTTGGCAGCAAACATGGTATGCAACATATTATTTAAAAAACTCCGGGGCTGTCTCTCCCAGTCCAGTGCTTTATATATTCCTTTATTTAAAAACAGAATTAACACTACAATCAAGAATTCACAAAATAATTACACCTGCAAGTTTTTAATAGATTAGGGAGGCATCAGGTGGCTTGAGCTGGGTGAGTCCAATTTCACCCCAGGAGGGGTGTGGGTAGCCATGCCTAATTGGCTACAAAACAATGAAAACTTTATGTCCAGGACTTCTAGATACAAATCCAAAGTGGCTGTACACTTGTAAAAATATGTTGACTTTATGACACGCATGCACGCACGCACACACACTGCATGCACACACGGGGACATAACACATGTAGCGGGGCACACGAGGAGGGTCACTGGAACTCTAGAATGGTTGTGGCCCCCTCGCTGCATTCATTTCTCCGGTGGCAACTTTATTGGGGGGTATTGTTTGGTGGTAATTGTTGGCCAGAACTATTATGCCCTCAAAATTTGCCTCTTGACGGCATGAACCTAGGATGGCCACCTGACATTGTGCAGATAGGGTGCCCCACACACTGCGCTGAGGCAGGGGCCATGGAGGTGTAATTGCCACGTTCGGGCCAACTCCCCCTGTAGAGGGCACGTCATAACTGCACAAGTGTAGTGGAATGAACGGCCTAAGGGAGAGGGATGCGGCACACACCACATTTATAGATTTTAGATATTTTTTGGCAACTCTTAAAGACAATCCTAAGCGAACAATAAAAAAGAATCCCCATGGACACATTGTGCCCAATGATAAATGGATGTCAGTTATTCAATTAGAAGGTATCGTTGGCCATATTTATGATTACATATATGTTTATGCACAGAAAAACAAAATGTGACTGTGCAATCTGTTTGCACTGTACTCTGAACTGCATGCGTTTCGACTTGGTACTCACTTCATGTCTGCAAGACTTGAATCATCTCTCGTTCAGCCTCCACACTACATAAATGTGATGATATAGCAATCACAACCACAGAAGAATCTTAATAATAGGTTGTATTTCGATATACAGTTCCAAATAGAAATATGCATTTTAAGGATAATTGAAAAAATATTAATCATGCTTAAAATTTACTATAATCCTTGGTTACCACTATTGGCTTCACCATATTCACGACTGAAGTACAAGATAAGTATGTAATCCACTCTCTATATGGGCATTTAATGAAGATTTATTTTATTATTGTGATGTATGGACATCACATTGTTGGCTGTGCGGGGAACAGCTGCCTATTCAGTGCAACGTGAACTGTAGGTTGGGTGTGTGTGTTGGTTACATTGGCAGCACTTGCCTCGCGCTTTCGTTTGGTTGTCAGCGTGTTTAGTTCTGGTGTCGTCCACTTGGGGGTGCAGGGGTGCGTGGTGGCGGTGTGACGTGCGCGTGGTCAGCTTGCGAGTTGGATGGTAGCTTCCATGATGAGCAAGTCCAAGGTGGCTGGCTTAATTGCCACGGTATGCTGGGAAATGAGTTGCGCCTAAGCTTCTGTAGAAAGCAGATTATGCATGTCCAGGTTGAATTGCTACCCGATGCGGGCGTGAAGTGTATATCAATATTTGTGGGAAACACACAGTGCACGGTGTGTTTGATGGCAACCGCTTCCAGTAGGAAAGGGTACGTACATTTTGAGCCATCAGAAGTGACAAGTAATGAATGGGCAGTGACTGTGATGGGCATGCACGCCATAATTGACAGTCACAGGACTACCGGTGCTGCATATTAAAAAGAAATGCTTTTGTGTTGTACACAGTAAAGTCATGGTCGCGAGCTACAAACTGGTGCTTGGGACAGTTCTTGCAAGGAAGAGTTCTTGTAATTCGTGAAAAGTCCAGAATCTTGCATTGAGTTGCACTGGCATTAACTATGAGTATTTCAGATTTAATGTCTGTTAAATATTAACTGGGAACTGTTAAACTGTAAAACTCTGCATCTGTCTCACTCAGCGGCATTAAGGTTAAATGTTCCCAGTGTGTGTGCGTGACCTTGTGTGGTATGCTGGAGTTTCTTCAATGCTCTAATGAGTTTAGCGCGACCAAACAATGGGTTTAGTGCGTAGTGTTTTCATGAAGAATTGTGCAGTGCCTCGCCTTGGATTATTAAGCGATTGGAGTTCATCATGCAGCAGTCTACCCTATTGCCCGGTGTAATGGGCAAGGTTTGTCTTCCCTTCGCTTCATGTGAAAAGGAACCATCTTTGATTCTGTTGTTGCGAGCTTCCAGCAGTGCGCTGCGGAATAATCAGCTGTTCTCTGAGATGAGTTTTAAAGTTTTAAAATAGTCTAGTGATGCCATTATAGGAATTCTTAACTTGTGTTCTTCTGAAGCATGAGCACTAGTACTGTGAACTGCGTGTCTTGAGTAGGAAATGATTGTACAAGTATTATAATTACTTTTATGCCAGTGTTTTTAGATATATCACTGATAACAATCACTTTTATATTGCATGGTTAATATTATTCCTTATTCTATTCGTACCTAGTAATTGAGTAGTTGTATTTTGAGGCTCTTGAACCAATTGTTATAGAAGAGTAAATTAGCAGAGTCTGGATTAGCCAATGTTTGGGATTATTAAAATAGTACCCCTTTGTATCAGCATTTCTTAAGTATAGTTCTAAATATTACTAGTTATTTTGAGCTATTGAGGGGAGTGGAACAGTTTCCTTTACTATAAATGATGGCAATGTACAGGATGAGAATAAAAGAATACCCCAAATTTGAAGGTCTATAATATCAAAACCAAACAACCTACAACCTTGATTGACCAATCAAATTAACAATGGAACCGTAAAGTTTGTGTAACATACATTCATAAATGTTTAATGTGACCACCGCGAGCGGCCCAAACTACATCTACGCGATAATCAAACTCGTTCCACACTCTTGTCAGCACGTCCGGTGTTATGGTTTGGATGGCGCCCATAATTCTCATTTTCAGGTTGTCAATGTTACTCGACAAAGGTTAACGAAACACTTGATCCTTTTTGTACCCCCATAGAAAAAAATTGCACGGGGTAAGATCCGGGCTTCTTGAGGGCCAGTGATGAAGAGCCTCGTCACCAGCTGCTCCTCAACCAATCCAGCGTTGCGGCAACGTCTCGTTCAGATATCCATGAACAGCTAGGTGCCAATGGGGTGGCGCACCATCATGCTAGAAAATGAAGTCCCCCGCCGCTTCTTCTAACTGAGGAAACAACCACTCTGTAAGCATGTCCAAATAAGGGATTCCAGTAACTGTGGCCTCGTGCAAAAAGAAAGGCCGAAAACAGTATCTTTGGATAAATCGCAAAATACGTTCACTTTGAGGGAAACGCGCTGGTATTTGGTGGTTTCATGTGAAGACTCCTGACCTCAAATCCGCACATTGTGCCGGTTCACCTTACCATTTGTATGGAACGTTGCTTCATCACTAAAAACCAGCTTATAGACATGACGGCATTGTCTACCTCGTTCTGGGCAAGAACGAAGTGCAGAAATCACGTCTCAGTTCTTTATCCCTTTTGGCAAGAGCCTGTACAAGCTGTAACCTGTAAGGTTTGTACAGCAATCATTTTCACAACACTATCCATATTGTCGATTGAGGGATTTGAATTTCCCGGCTAGCTTGTCAAGTTGATTTTCTCGGACAGCGAATGAATGCTTCTTGAATCTGTTGTACATTCTCTTCAGACACATGCGGCTGCCCGGAACTATTGCCTTTGCAAATGCACCCTGTCTCACGAAACTGACGAAACCAGCGTATGATACTCCACCTATCGGGAGGATGACATCCATATTTGCGACGGAATTCACGTTGAACAGTCATCACCGATTCACATTTAGAAAACTGAATAACACAGAATGCCTTCTGTTGTTTTGTCGCCATCGTGATGCGAACTAACACACAACACACGCTCATAGTGCGACGACAGACACTCCCAGTGCCATCTCTCAGCACATAAAGGAAACATCAGACCGTCCCCTTCACACTGACATGTCGAATGCGAGCTCACTACCCCCTCACCACCTCAAACTGAGAGTTAGGAACGCCATCCAAACTGTAACACTGGACATGCTGACAAGAGTGTGAAACTAATTTAATTATCGCGTAGATGTTGTTCGTGCCGCTCATGGTGGTCACATTAAACATTTATGAATGTATGGTAAACAAACTTCACGGTTCCACGGTTAATTTGATTGGTCAATCAAGGTTGTAGGTTGTTTGGTTTTGATATTATAGACCTTCAAAGTTGGGGTATTCTTTTATACTAAACATGTATAACATTACTATTTTGCGTATGTACTTCAGTGGTACCTATTTTTGGAAAATATAGTAAAAAGAAAAAAGAAATCTAATTTTTGGATAGTTTTTGTTGTTGATGCCTTGTTAGTACTTATCAGTAACTGAATGTTTCCGTTGCAAACTACTGTGCCGCTCTTTCGGCAACTTAACAGTCTTATGCCATCATTCTAAGCAGTACATTATTTTAATTCATTCTTTTAATTTATAAATGTGAAATTTATTTTTGAAATAATGTTTTTTTTACATGTTAAAATTACTGTAATACACATAACTCGATATAAGATACTTATTGCTTTTGAAAAAAATAAAACTCTCTCTCCTCAAATGGAATCTATGTTATCTAAAAGAGACAAATTTTTCTAATATTTTATGTTATTTCATGGAAATGCAAATATCAGAAGTCTAGGACACTGTGTTTAAATTATTTATTTGATTTTATATCATACCTGAAATGCTAGAAAAGTATAAGGGTGCGAGAGTTAATATATTTTAAATGGGGCAGCTGTGTGGTTGGGGGGCTTTGGCTCAACTCGGACAAACTGGGCATATAATGTAAGCTGCCAGACAAGTTTTGGATGAAAAGTGGAGATGTTCTAGTGGCATTTAGGGGTCCATAGTTTGAATACCGATCTGCGTTTGGGATAATTTCTAGCTAAGTTTGCGCATCATTTTCTATTTGTTTACATGATAATATGCACCTGATATATAGATTTAAGCAATCTCCAAAGGTGAGGTATGGTGTAGGAACTAGCTTGAAACCCGAAACTATAAAAGATATTGTTTTCAGACTTAAAAATTCTGGTGTTTTTTTTCCAGTACATGGAAGGTTGCTAGAAGAGTAAAAATAAGAGTAATAAATTTTATACATTCCAATTTATTTTTCATGTATTTTTTACATAAGAAATTCACATTTCTCAAATGCTTGCATGATATTTGTTCTTCAAACATTCACACTTCTTGCTGCACTATCGACACTGTGGGGAAAGATGTTAAAGGCTGGCCTTCGCTCCATATTCTTTCCAGTCAGTCGTAAGCCTTTGTACACAGTATCTTTATTACAAGGCGAGAGAGCACATCTAAATGAATATCACATCTCTATATACACAATTCAGTCTTGAATACTATGTATTTCTAGGGTTGTGTTTAAGGTCTGTTTGATAACTGTTTCTGGTCTATTTTCTTTTGTGGCCTGATTTTTGAGGAAGATATTCAAGGCATGTTTTGAGGGTATGGTTTTTCAGGTATTTTATACAAGGTATGTTTTTTAGGGTTTTTTAAGGTAAGATTGACATCTGGTTGGTTGATATGGTTGGTTGTCCTGGGTCTTTTGTTTAGGTATTTGGGCACTTGGCTAGTATGTTCGTTTAGAAATATTGATCGAAGGATTGGAAAAAAGATTGANTTTTGTTTAGGTATTTGGGCACTTGGCTAGTATGTTCGTTTAGAAATATTGATCGAAGGATTGGAAAAAAGATTGATGGAAAGGTTGGAAGACTGATGGAAAAATTGTGAGATTGATGGAAAGATAGGACAAAACATTGATGGAAAGATTGAGAGAATGACCCAAGGATTCGACAAAATATTGGACAATTGATGGAAAGAGTGCAAGATTGATGGAAATAGAGTGATATTGATGGATTGAGTGCCAGATTGATGGAAAGAGAGCGATATTGATGGAAAGAGTGCGAGATTGATGAAAAGAGTGCGAGATTAATGGAAAGAGTGTGACATTGATGGAAAGAGTGCGGCATTGATGGAAAGAGTGTGATTGATGGAAAGAGTGCGTGCGAGTGAGTGAGTGAGTGAGTGAGTGAGTGAGTGAAGAGATTTGGGTAACTCTTAACAACAAGGTCTTGAGAGCTGATAGAAAGAGTGTGAGATTGATAGAAATATTGAGAGATTGATCAAAAGATTGCATGACTGATAGAAATATTGTGATATTTGATTGAAAGATTTATCAAAAGATTGCATACTGATCAAATGATTGTGAGATTTGATCAAAATATTGTGTGACTGATCAAAAGATTGCGAGATTCAATCAAAAGATTGTGATAATTGATAAAAATATTGTAAAGTTTAATCAAAAGTTTGCAAGATTGCTCAAAAGATCAGAGAAAAGATAAAATACTAATTGAATGATTGTGAGATTGATTGAAAGATTGGACAAAAGATTAAAGGAATGATTGCAAGATTTATTGAAGGATTGATGGAATGATTGTTAGACTGATTGAAAGATTGATAAAAANTATTAAAGGAATGATTGCAAGATTTATTGAAGGATTGATGGAATGATTGTTAGACTGATTGAAAGATTGATAAAAATATTGTAAGATTAATCAAATGATTAATGGAAAGATTTATCAAAAGACTGATGGTAAGATTGGAAGATTGAATGAAAAATTGGAAGATTGATGGAAAGATCACAAAACTGAATTAGAGATTGGATGAAATATTGAGTTGAGTTGAGAGATTTGGGCAGCTCTTAACATCGAGGTCTTGGGAGCCGATGAAGTTAAATGAATTGGGAATGGAGCAGCACCGGAATGCAAGAGTGGGGGAAACAAAAGATCCCCAAGAAAACCAGCCAACCAGCAGCATTTTCCGGCACTATTCCCACTTGCCAAAATCCGGCCCGGGATTGAACCCGGTTCGGCTTGGTGGGAGGTGAGCAGTCTAACGGCTCAGCTACTGCAGCTCCCTTGGATAAAATATTGGAAGATTGACAGAAAGATTGAGAGATTGTTCAAAAAATTGATGCAAATATTGGAAGGCTGATGGAAAAATTGTGAGATTCATGGAAAGATTGTACAACTGATCAAAAGATTGGAAGATTGATGGAAAGATTAAACAAAAATTGCAAGATTGATTGAAAAATTGCATGAAAGATTGCAAGATTAATGGTCAAGAAGTGCACAGAAGATGAGACTATCACCCAAGCTGGCCCCATACATTCCAAGTTTCAAGGGCCTAACATATTGGTTCTTAAATTATAACCAATACTGTCTATATAAATGTTGTTAAATGCTGATTCATACCATGATTATAATATGATTTTTGCAGGTGGTCGCTACTCGTATGAAGGGTTTGGATTGGTCACATGTACATACAATAATTAAATTTTTTTAAATCCAAGTAGTATACATATGCCTACATGAGAGTTGAGGTAATAAATAGTTTGCAGATTCTAGCATTGTGTAAAAATTCATTTTGATAGAGATGAGACTGGGAATGTAGTAACTGAAATAGAAACCTCTGCACGGTTCTGCAATATTCTATGTACAATTTTAGTATGAAATAAAAATTTTTTTTTTAATATGATAATAAATACAGATTTTCAATTTGGCATACTCTATGGCTATAAAACCAGTATGGCTGCCAGCTCGTATACGTGAATGAGTATGCATATAGGGTTAGTGGTCGCAACTGTTGAGCACCTTCGGTTATGTTCGGCAAACCCGACTCAAGGCTTTTCCAAGAACATCCAAGTCGAGCCAAACATTGCCAAGCAGTTCCAAGTCAAGCCGAAGACCTCCTCCACCCCTGCCACACAGCCACCCCATTTAAAATACATTGATTTAGACTCACCATCTATACTAATATTATAAATGCAAAAGTGTGTTTGTTTGTNCCACCCCATTTAAAATACATTGATTTAGACTCACCATCTATACTAATATTATAAATGCAAAAGTGTGTTTGTTTGTTTGTCATTCTTTCACGTTGCAACGGAGCAAAGGATCAACGTGATTTTTTGCACAGAGATAGTTGGACGGCCGGGAAGTGACATACGCTACTTTTTATCCCGAGAAAATATCTCATTCCCTCAGGGAAATTCTTACTGGAAAATGAAAAAGTACACAAACGGAATAACAATGCAACGTCGCAACCGAGCCACAGATCTGCATAATTTCTTGCACAGAAATAGTTGGAGGACTGAAAAGTGATATTGGCTACTTTTTATAGCAAGAAAATATATCAAAAAATTTACTCAACATGTAATTTCCTTTAATCATTCTATGTTAAACAACATACCAATTGTAGTTTTAAAAATTTACAATAGATGCCGTTCAAATAGTTTCAATTGACTGCATTTGCTTTTGGTTTCCTTTGATTCGCTTTTTGTTTTGGTTTTGTTGTTTAGGAATATTTTAATATTGTTCAATTTATTAGACTGGATTGATCTTTGGTACTGTTTTGCACTTTGAATTGGATTTGTTGGTTTGGTATTTTTTTTGTTTACTTTGTCGACTTTTTTTATGGTTTATTTTTTCATAGTCTGTTAAATAAATAATGCCTCGCAAACAAAAATCAAGTCTTTCAAGAGCATCGTCTCAAGCACAAGCGAAAAGATTTGCTTGATAGCAAGAGTCTTCAGAAGATGCTGAACTGAAAAGACAAGAGCAAGCACAGCGACAAGCTGCTTTGAGAGCCGCTGAATTGCCTGCTCAGATTCAGTAAAGGCTCAAAGCACAGGCAGCACGCCAGAAACATCTCAGGATATTAGAGACTCCCGCCGATACTCAACTCTGTCAAGCTGAACAGGCAGAGCGTCAAGCTGCTTTGAGAGCCTCAGAAATGAGTGAAAAAACGCAGCTGCATTTAGATGAATAGGCTGAGCGTCAAGCCCTATTAAGAGCCTCCAAAACGCCTGTTCAGACCCAACTACAACTGGAAGAACAAGCAGAATGACAGGCTGCTTTAAGGGCATCCGAAACACCTGAACAGTCACCGGCAAGAAGAATCGCAAACGCCGAACTCCAAGCAGAACGTTGACGAGCTTTTAAAAAAAAAAACTTGGTTTGTATTAAATGATGCGGCATTTCATTATGATACCTTAATTGATTATAAGAATCACAGGCTTATTGTTATTGGACTCATGGACAAGTCATGCCAGTTTTGTAGCACTTTGAAATGGAAAGATGAGACAGTAGGGATGTGCTGTTCAAGTGGGAAAGTTTCCCTTCCTTTACTTAGTGAGCCAGAAGAGCCTCTGAAAAATATCTTTTTGTATGACGTTGATGAATCACGGTGCTTTTTAAATAGGATCAGAAAGTACAACTCATGTTTCCAGATTACATCTTTTGGAGTTGACAGAGAGATAATAATGCCCAGATTTTCGCCAACGTTTCCTGTTCAGGGCAAGTTTATCATACAATACGTGCACTTTTTCCAGCTGTCAATAAACAGCATAAATTCTTGCAAGGTATATTTCATTTGTAATGAAGAAATTGAAACAAACCACCGCTGCCAATTTACTCAAGGAGTTGAAAGAGAAATAGTGTTGAAAATTCAAAGAATGTTGCATGAATACAACATCTTTATAAACACATTTAAAACCGCTTTAGAGAACCTGCCTCAAGAGGATTTTAAGGTAGTCATCCATACTGGTCGGACTCTGCGTGGAGAGCATGAGAGGCACTACAATGCACCTTTAAATTAATAAAATTGCTGCAGTAGTGAGCGGCGACCAGTTCTCATCACGAGACATTGTCCTGTGAGCACATGACAATACGTTGACATGGGTAGCCAACACTCATAAGTTTTATGACGCCCTGCAACATCTGTTGATTTATAGCAAGGGACAAGAGGGATATCATTTTGAAATTCCACTCATTAATCCTATAACAAAACAGCCTTTTCCAAACAAAAATGTTTCGTGTATGGTTTTTTATGTGTATCACATGATGTTGCAAGAGAATTATTTCAACATCTTTGCGCGGTGCAGAAAACTTTTTCATCAATTTCTGGTCAACATGTATATCTAAGTAGAAAGCGAACGCCTCCGCTACATCTCTTTAAATAAAAAAAAGCTGCGAGTTGAGAATTACATACATCTGCAAGATGCTATTAATAGCGATGCTGATGTAAACCCCGGTGATTTAGGTAAAATGGTAATACTTCCGTCTTCATTCATCAACAGCCCCCACTACCTGCACAAATACACCCAGGATGCATTCGCCTATGTACGGAGTTACGGTAGACATGATCTTTTTGTCACTTTCACTTGCAATCCCTCATAGAAGGAAATTATGGAGGAGCTAATGCCAGAACAAAAAGCTACTGACAGACACGATTTAGTTGCCAGAGTTTTTCGTTTAAAAGTACAAAATATAATGAATGTTATTACCAATGGCAAAATATTCAGAGGTGTACAGTGCTTCATGTATTCCATTGAGTGGCAAAAATCAGGTTTGCCACATATGCACATCCTAATACGGCTCAACGAGAAGCTGCGCCCCAACCAAATAGAAGACTTAATAAGCGCTGAGATTCCAGATCCAGCACAAGATAAAGATTAGTACGACACCATAGTCTGAAACATGGTTCACTGTCCATGTGGCGTGCATAACCCAGCATCGCCTTGCATGAAAGGTGGGAAATGTACAAAAAAATATCCACAAACGCTACTAAAAGAAACAGTGCACAATGACAAAGGCTACCCGTTATACAGGCGCAGAGCACCAGAAGATGGTGGTAGGAAAGTCACTGTCAAGGTTCTCAGCAGGGCGTTTGTAACCTTAGACAATAGCTGGGTTGTGCCATATTCGCCCATTATATGTAAAATGTTTAATGCTCACATTAATGTAGAAGCTTGCAGCTCTGTCCATGCTATTAAATATATATGCAAGTATATAAATAAAGAAAATTATCAGGCAATATTCAATATCAAAATGAAGGTGGGGTGCAGCCCGTTAATGAAGTCCAGACCTTTCGAGCAGAGCGTTATGTCAGTAGCAACGAGGCAGCGTGGCAGCTCCTTGGTTTCCCCTTACATGAGAGACATCCAACTGTTACTCATCTTGCCACGCACTTGGAAAACGGGGAGCGCGTGTACTTTAATGAGAACAACTTCAATGAAAGGGTCTCATCACCGCCCAAGACCACAATAACAGCCTTTTTCCAGCTTTGTCAGACCGATTATTTTCCACAAACTTTGTTGTATACCAAAGTCCCCCGTTACTACACTTGGAAGACTTCAAGAAAGGAGTGGAAACGCCGCGTTCAAAGCACGCCTGTTGAAAATTTGCCTGGAGTTAAATAATCAGATGCCTTCGGCCGTGTGTACTCCGTCCATGTAACAAATTTTTAATGTTTCTGTTTGCGTATGCTGCTGTATCACGTCCGGGGTCCAACAAGCCATCGAGACCTTAAAGCTATCAATGGTCAGGAATGCGCAACGTATAAAGAGGTATGTGAAGCTCTGCAACTGTTAGAGAATGATAATCATTGTGACGAAACCATGGAGGAAGCCGTGCAGTGCCGGTCACCAGCCTAAATCAGGGAACTATATGCAACCCTCATATCATCTTACGGCCTTGGCAATCCCCAACAGTTGTGGGATAAGTACAAACAGTACATGGCAGAAGATATTTTGCAACGACTACAGCGGTCACGCGGACATGACATTTAATGAATACATTTATAACGAAGCCCTTGCAAAAATTGAAGATAAAATAATGGCAATTGTGGAGAAAAAGTTAAACGATTTCGGAATGATTAGCCCTCCACGATCAGATGCAAGTGACTTAAGTGACGAAATTGTTTGAGAGTTAAACTATGATGTCCCAGCATTGCAGCAGCAAGTGACCGAAATGGTGCCTCGGTTATTACCGGAACAAAGAAACATGTTTGATCAAGTGCTACTTCTAGTGGAGTCAGGGAATGGTGCATTCTTCTTCCTAGATGCCCCTGGTGGAACGGGAAAAACATTTTTGTTAAATTTATTTTTGGCCCATAAAAGAAAAGACAAAGAAATTGCTATAGCCATGGTTTCCTCTGGCATAGCCGCCACACTACTGAGCGGGGGCCGTACTACGCATTCCGTGTTGAAGTTGCCACTGAATCTTGCTCAGGAAGAGTCACCCATCTGCAATTATAGTAAAAATTGCGCTCGGGGTACAATGCTGCGTCAATGTAAGTTGTTAGTGTGGGACGAAAGCACAATGTCACACAAAAAAGCGATAGAGGCCCTAAACCGAACTCTACAGGATATACGAAACAATACAGACATTATGGGAGGAATGGTTGTATTACTCGCTGGTGACTTCCTCCAAACTCTACCAGTGATTCAGAGGGGGCACACCTGCAGATGAAATCAAAGCCTGTCTCAAGTCGTCAAGCTTATGGGCAAATGTCAAGAAATTCAGCTTGATGACAATTATGAGAGTGCACCTCTACAATGATGTTGATACAGGACATTATGCTGATACACTATTGAAAATTGGAGATGGGCAGTTAGAAACAGATGCCGAGGGCTTTGTGTGAATAATGGGGGATTTTTAGTAATTTAGTGCAGTGTGATACGAAACTGATTGCTAGCGTTTATCCAGATCTACAAATAAATACAAATGACGACCAGTGGCTATGTAAAAGAGCAATTCTAGCACCAAAAAATGACATTGTTAATAAAATTAATACTAACATTTTTAAAGAGGTACAAGGAGAAACAATGGAGTATATGTCAGTAGACTCAGTCATGGACACAGAACAGAGCACTTCATATCCTGTATAGTTCCTGAATTCTCTAGAGTTGTCAGGTGCGCACGCCCTCACATAAGCTCCGATTAAAATGAGGCATTCTGGTTATGCTTATGCAAAATTTAGATGCACCGCGATTATGTAACGGGACGAGGCTTTGCGTCACACAACTTGGGTGAAACATAATTGGTGCCACTATTCTGACAGGAGTAGAAAAGGGCGAGAACGTAATCATTCCCCGGATCCCTATAATATCCACAGACCTCCCGTTCCAATTCAAAANGACTCAGTCATGGACACAGAACAGAGCACTTCATATCCTGTATAGTTCCTGAATTCTCTAGAGTTGTCAGGTGCGCGCGCCCTCACATAAGCTCCGATTAAAATGAGGCATTCTGGTTATGCTTATGCAAAATTTAGATGCACCGCGATTATGTAACGGGACGAGGCTTTGCGTCACACAACTTGGGTGAAACATAATTGGTGCCACTATTCTGACAAGAGTAGAAAAGGGCGAGAACGTAATCATTCCCCGGATCCCTATAATATCCACAGACCTCCCGTTCCAATTCAAAANAGAGTAGAAAAGGGCGAGAACGTAATCATTCCCCGGATCCCTATAATATCCACAGACCTCCCGTTCCAATTCAAAAGGTTGCAATTCCCTCTCAAACTTAGTTTTGCTATTACAATACACAAAGCGCAAGGGCAAATATTACAGGTAGCGGGGGTGCCCTTGGAAAAACCGTGCTTCTCTCATGGCCAGCTCTATGTCGCATGTTCGCGTGTGCCCAATGCCCAAAATCTCCANGCTTCTCTCATGGCCAGCTCTATGTCGCATGTTCGCGTGTGCCCAATGCCCAAAATCTCCACATCTTAGCGTCAGAGGGAAAGACTTACAACATCATGTACAGTAGCGTTCTAAAATAGTGCTCTGTTGTGTTTATGATCAATGTCTGTCTAGTAACAAATACTGTTATTTCTCCCTATAAGTTTGTTACTATAACCATGCGAGCAAAGTTGCGGGTAGAAGCTAGTATGTTTATATATATTATTTATTTGTTATACAAATTATTATGTACTTAAAGTAACTGTATTAATAAATGTCAATTATATTTGTTAGAGCCTTAAAATTTATGTTGGTTTACTGTTTTCTCAAATGTTTTACATTTACACAGTTATAAAGATAAATATACTTCTTGGTGATCACTGTTAATGAAGTAAAAATAGTTTCCATTTTAAGATGTGGTCACACACAGTTACTTCATGTGCTGCGATCATGCTTTTTGCTTGCAGTATCAGTAACCTTTCAATTATAAATTTAAAAACTCTGACAATTTTACTTGTGTTACAATAAGTAAAACAAGAAAGAAATGAAAAAAAAAATCATTAGTCAACTATTAGTGCAATGAAACTTCTGTAAGACTTTTTATTTCTTAGTTTTTAAAACACTGTTTGAAATATTAAATATATACCAACTATGATTACACACACTTTAGTATCCACAGCAGCCATTGTAGGATGTATAAAATTATTACAAAATTTCATTATTCTAGCTAGATAAAACTGTAACAAAGTAAAATATTACATAGTTGAACACTCAATACTACATGCTTCAAAAATAATGACAGACTTTGTGTTAATCTGTAACAACGGACATAGGTGAAAAAAAAAAAAAAACCTTAAGCATTTAAATCTTATTTGGGTTCTTATGTACCGTCACAAAATTATTTAAATGTGAGCAAATAATTTGATTGTGTAATATGTCAAATAAGCAAGAAAAATTGTGCAAATTTTATTTTACTAAGAATATGTTACAAAGAAAAAGAATAGTTTTAATTAGAGATGGGACTAGCATTAAGAAAACAAGGAAAATCACAACCCACCTAAATCAGTTTTGGAAATACAAGTTAAAAACAGAGACACGGCTAAGATCAAGATACGAAAAAGTCACAAGCTCCATCTATTCCATTTTCTTTCCCCAGAAAAAAAAGGCACTTGAAGCTGACACTGGAGAGTACGAGACCAACAATAATAAGGGTTTATATTATATTGATCATAAACAATTTACTGTTAGATACTTAATCAGTCCTTTGCTTTGATTTATTTGAATTTTTTTATTGATATTATTCTAGTAGTGTTATTTTAAAATGTGGCACTGTGTTTAATAACTTATGAAACGTAAATTTGGTAATTAAGTCAGTGAAAATGATAGCGAGTAATATTACTAAATGTCACACTATCTTTTGTACTTTAATTAATGCAGTAAATAGTGCCGCTATTCACCATTCCAATGAATTATTGAGTTTTATTTGTTCGGTAGTTTTTTTACGACATAACTTATATTATGGTAAAATTTTTCTATATTTGATTGTTTTACAAAGCTTGTATAATATGTTATTTACATATCTATTTCAGTTAATTTAATCACTATTTTTTACTATTTAACGGTTGAAATATTTTTCTCGTTATCTGTGTCTCAATAGTTAAATTTAGTTCTCCGTTTCGAGGCCACCCAGCCACGTTGCATGCAATTGTTTCTTTATTGGGCAGATGTGGTAGTGTAACATTGCAAATTCCTTTGGTTGTTGCCTTTCGAGGCTCGTTACACGCACTTACCTGCAGCTGCAGCTCTGCAGTTTTCTAGGCTTTACTGTGGAATTTTTTATCCACCCCGGGAGGATATTTAAACAATTTTTTTTTTTTGCTTTGCTAAATAATGTTATACAATTGTGCGTATATTATTTTTAATTAATCTTATACGTATTTTCATTTCTTGAGGCTGCATAATACCACATGTATGTAAAAGGTGATTTCAGCCCCAGATGCAGCACATGCAATCTATGAAAAAAAAATGTACATGCCTGTGATAATAAAATGCATAGACCATACATACATTGGTTTAGGTGGAAAATGGTACTGGCATTGCAGAATATTCATGCATACATGCATGCAAATATGCACACATGCATAGTGTTACACACGGCATGGACCTAGGGCTCTGTGGGTTGTGATCCATCTCGACCCCCCTTCCCAGGCAGACCCGCTCACTGTTCAATTGCCCGGTGACCGAGAGAATGATCGACTGACCTGGCTGGTGTCACAGCCTCTCCCCCCACTGGAGGAGCTGATGACTTGGGAGGATGAGCAAGAATATTCTGGTAATATTGTCCCTTGGTGCAACACTGTATTTGGAGAAGTTTCTTGGCTACGGCCTACGACACTACAAATACAGCCACAGCTGGAGGATCAGCGGTTTCTGCGGAAGTCATCTGGCTGAAGGGCGATACTCGGGCGAAGTCTGGTGCAGCGAGGGACATCAGCGGAGAGGATGGATGGCGGCGGAGGATACGAGACAATGGCAGATGAGTACTTTGACAGTGTGGATGGATGAGAGAGCTTAGTAGCAGATGAGTTCAAGACTACTATGCATGAGGGCGCTCGGAGATCTAACATTTCGGACTGGTAGAATATGGACTGAACTAAGTTGGGACTCTATGAACATGTGATACGGACTTGATTGTAAATACTGGAACTTTAAAATATGAACACATAATTTATATAATAATTCAATAGGTTTTGATACACTGTTTACTGGGACTGAATAAAAAATTTAATTACATTAATTTCTTTTTGGTGACTGTAAATTATATTAATTGAATTTATTAATAGACAGTGTGGACAAGAAAATTGACAGCGTGAGTGAGAGAATGGACAGTGTGAATGAAAGAATGGACAGTGTCAAGTGTCAGATAGAACAGGAGCTTAGTGCCTTCAAGAAGGAATGGCAAGAATTCTTAGAGCAGCAGAGGGAAGAAGATACACATTAGTGGAGGAGGAGCAGAGATTAGGCACCACCGAGCTGACAAGTATGGGTAGCGAGGAGAAGGTAAAGATAGCCACCAATACAGCCATTGAAG
The DNA here is from genome assembly GCA_002778355.1 of Clitarchus hookeri. Taxonomy (NCBI): domain Eukaryota; kingdom Metazoa; phylum Arthropoda; class Insecta; order Phasmatodea; family Phasmatidae; genus Clitarchus; species Clitarchus hookeri. The sequence continues at coordinate 226,022 of NQII01001958.1, read as the reverse complement.
TAGAGGCCCAACAGTTTTGCAGTATGGGTACATCTCAGCAAGAGGTGTGTAAAGGCGTACTAATTAAAACAGTTCCCTACGATGGACAGACACCTTGGTGCAAATACAGGCACCTGTTCGAAATTGTTGCCGCCCTGAATGACTGGACTAATGAACAGTGGGCATATTGCCTGGTGGCTGTACTGAGGAGACCTGAACTGAGTATACTGCAGTCCCTCAAGAAAGACACTGACTGGCATACTCCACATTGGTGTCTGCCTTGGAGCTGAGGTTGCAACTAAATATATTTATACCTGTGACACACCCACCATGCCCAATTGCACAGCAGCATCCAGCAACCCGGAACCACTTCAAGAGCTGTGGCAGGACATTGTGAGGCTGTCACACCTGTCTTTAGAGGGGTGCTCTGAAGAGGCAAGAGAAGTCATTGCAGTCGGTTTCGTTGACGCTATCGCTGACATAAAGATGCGGCAACCTGTATGTTTGGCTGCGCCTCACATAATACAGGATGCCTATGCCTGAGCACTGGAGATGGAGTAAGCAAGGCAGGCATCAATGTCCTGACCTCCAGTGCAGGCAGTGATGCTGAAAGACGAAGACGTCAACATCAAAAGGACGCTAAAGGAATTGCAAACTACCACGTAGGACATCGCTTTCAGGGTCCACACTACAGAGATTCGCCATCCCCAATCAAACTGCCTGAATGTTGGTCATGTGGATAGCCGAGACACCTGAGTCAACTGTCTTCAGCAACAACCACCAGGGAGCAGGCAGCGAATGGCAAGTGAGTGCAACATCTTCGGGAAACTTGTAAGCACAGATCTCGAGGGGCAAAGGTTAGTGACTGCCGGAGGGAAGGCCCCAATGTTCTTGCAGGTGCATTCTGTAAAACAGGAGTCGCACGCCATATTGGTGGAGGGGAGCCTGGATGTTTGTCAGATGGTCGTTAAGACAGGAGCAACTATAACGGTTGTAAGACCGGATATCTTTGGGCCTTTCCCCCAGCGATAGTCCGATGAGAGAATGGAACACTGTGATTTAATTACAGTAATGGGCAAGACCACATCAGTCAGAGCTAAGAGAACGGTACTCAAAACGTGGTAACCTTAGCATAGTGCACAATACTTACATAGCAGAAATAAAGGACAAATGTCTTTTGGGATTTGCTGCGTTATAGGCTATTCACGGTAAAGTGTCTTTAAGGCCCTGGTAATTTTTTTTCTTTCATCCAAATTTTTAATGTAAACATTGCTATGTGACTAATAAACGCAGTGCATAGCTTTCACCACTATTAAAAATTACCATCTGAGGTTGCAACTAAATATATTTATTTGTCGTTAATGTCTGTTAAAAGGGTCTTAAAAAGTGCACACTTTACCATGAATAGCCTATATGTAAACTGGGGTGCTGTATCAATTCCAGACTGGTGGTCTACAGGCAAACAATATAGAGTTAGTAGTGTCAACATAAGATTTATCTTTGCCATTGAGCTGCCCGGTAGTGTGTTGCCAGTCGACTATACTCCCTGCTTCTAGCGAAATTGTTATTCCACGCAGATGCCAAGGAAAATTTGTCAAGTGGTTGGGCATAATTGGAACAGCTCAGAAAGTTGGCATTTTATGAGATGGCGTCAGTGTAGCAAGGACTATGGTCTCTCTAAACTCTGATAGTTTGCCAGAAAGGATGAATAATTTATCTGATAGTACTGTTCATCTTGGATGGGGCAATGATTGGAGTTTGCAAGCAGATCTCACAGGTACTTCCAAATATTCCTGAAGCTAGGATTTCACAAAATACAAAATGTCCTCTGGGGAAACTGCTAACAAAAACCAAAGAAAAAATCGACTGGTAACAAGAGAAGACTGTCTCAGAATTACTACAGAGAAGTAGGGGTGTTTTCTCCTGTGTCATATGACCTTGGCAGAACTAATGTTGCATGCCATCACATCGACACAGGAGATGCCAGGCCTATAAAGCAGCCACCAAGTTGACTACAGCTAGCTTCACATGAGGTGGTTGACAGGATACTGAAAGAGATGAAGGAGTTTGATATGATAGAGCCATCAGTCAGACCATGATCTTCTCCCATTGTGTTAGTTAAAAATAAAGATGGCTATATAAGATTTTGTGTGGATTACTGCCAACTTAATAATGTGACCGAGAAAGATTCTTATCCATTCCAGAGGATAGATGATGCACTGAACCGCATAGCAGGTTCACAGAGATTTTCCACTTTGGACATGAAGAGTGGGTATTGGCAATGGCCCCAAAAGACAAAGAAAAGACTGCATTTTGTGTCCAGGGGATAGGAATCTAGCAATTCAAGGTTATGCCCTTNTAAGATTTTGTGTGGATTACTGCCAACTTAATAATGTGACCGAGAAAGATTCTTATCCATTCCAGAGGATAGATGATGCACTGAACCGCATAGCAGGTTCACAGAGATTTTCCACTTTGGACATGAAGAGTGGGTATTGGCAATGCTAGGTGGCCCCAAAAGACAAAGAAAAGACTGCATTTTGTGTCCAGGGGATAGGAATCTAGCAATTCAAGGTTATGCCCTTTGGGGTATGAAATGACCCTGGCACCTTTGTATGACTGATGGAGAAAATTCTACCCTTAGGCATTTGCCAGGTGTACTTAGACGACGTGGTCATTTGAAGAGCAACTGACACACCTAGACTCTGTGTTTCAGAAAGTCACAGCAGCCAATCTAAAATTAATTCCCAAAAAATGCACCGTTTCCAAAAGAAAACTAATTTCATACGCCATGTCATGTTGGCCCATGGGGTTGAAATGGACCCTGGAGTAAGAAGGGATTGGCCTCGCCACCACGAACTGATAAAATATAAGTGTGAAGTTTCCTGGGCTTAATGTGCTTACTATCCTCAATTTATCCCTGGGGTGAGTGAAGAGATTTGGGCGGCTCTTAACATTGAGGTCTTGAAGGTGAGGCGAGGTATAGAGCAGTGCAGGAATGAAAGGGCAGGGGGAACAGAAGATTCCCCCGAGAAAATCTGCCGACCAGCACCACTATCCAGCAAAAAATTCCTATATGCAAAAATCCAGGAGATACCCAGCCGGGAATCAATCAATTTGTACCTAGGTTTGCCACGATCACCAAGCCTCTTCATGAATTGACTGAGGCAAAAATAAAATTATATTGGACCCTGGAGTGCAAAGTTGCTTTTGACTAAAGGAAATTTTTCTAACTCCCACAATGTGGGGCTTCCCGAGTAGAGAGGGTGAATTCATTTTGGATACTGATGTTAGTGATGTAGGCATACAGGCTATGTTATCTCAGGTCCAGAATAAAAAGGAGCGGCCACTGGAATACTTCAATAAGGTGCTACACAAGCCTGAAAGGAATTCGTCTGTGACACGCAGGGAGCTTGCGGCTGTGGTGAAGGCAATTGTACATTTTAACCCATATCTCTATAGCAGACACTTTATCCTAAGAACTGATCATGGTTCATCACCCTGGCTACTAAATTTCAAGAATCCAGAAGGTAAAATAGCCCGGTGGATACAGCACCTGCAAGAATATAATGTCTTTGAAATAATCACAGATCTGGACACCTTCACAGCAATGCACATGCAATTTCCAGGAGACCATGCAAACCATTCCGTTGCCATTGTGAATGCCAGGAGAAAAAATATAGTGTATCATGGAAGGCAAGAAGGACAAGAATTCAAGGCTCTCTATCTTGTGATGGGTCACCTATATGGGATGATAAGGACATTAGACATGATCAGCTAACTGACCTCATCTTGCATCCAAAGTTGGAATGGAAAGAAGCCAGGAGTCAACCAAGATGGGAGGAGATATCCAGTCTAGGCCCGACAGTCGAGGCATACTGGGCGCAGTGGAATTCCCTTGTAGAGAATGGTGAGCTTTACAGGAACTGGGAAAGTAATGATGGGAAACAAAGTCACAATTTATCCTACCAGAGTGCCAAATCCCAGAAATGGTAAAAGAACTCCACAACACAGCTGCAGATAGTCATTTCAGTGTAAATAAGACCCTTGACAGAGTTCAAATGAGATTCTATTGGCTGCGTTGTCCAGAGGATGTTGAGAAGTGGCGCCATCGGTGCAATGCCTGTACTGCAAGGACGTGTCCAAGGATTACGGGATGAGGTCCCCTTCAGAAATACAATGCTGTGGCCCCATTTTAGAGGATGGCAGTGGACATCCTTGGACCATTACCAGTCACTGAGATGGAAAATCGGTACCTTCTGGTAGCCCAAAACTACTTCACAAAGTGATCTGAGGTCATACCAGTTCCAAACCAAGAGAGTGGCATGGTAGCTGATGCACTTGTACAGCATGTTTTCTCCAGGTTTGGAGTACCACTTGAACTTCATTCTAGTCAAGAATGAAATTTTGAAGCTACTCTTTTCCAAGAGCTAACAAGAATTTTAGGAATGAAGAAAACTCATAAAACAGCATTACACCCTCAGTAGGATGGGATGGTAGAGAGGCTAAATTGTAATCTAGAGCAGTAGCTGACAATTTTCATGAAAGACAACCAGAAGAATTGGGACTCCAAGGTACCCTTATATATCCTGGCATATCTTTCGGCGGTCCACAAGTCAACAAGGTTAACGCTTTCAAGGATGCTGTTTGCGAGAGAGCTCCACCTCCCTGGTGACCTGCTGTTCGGATGTCCAGTGGATGAAAAAGCAGCCACCCAAAAATATGTCGGCAAATACAACAGAGGTTAGTTAGTTGACATCCACAATTTTGCCCGAAGGCACCTTAAAATTAACGGTGACAGAATGAAAACATTGCATAACGAAAGAATGCCTGAAGAGACTTTTCAAGGAAGACTCTAAAAGGCAGAAGGGATACTGCCCAAAGCTACATAAATATTGGAAAGGCCTGTATAGGATCCTGAAATAGATCAATGATGTGGTCTACCAGATTTATCGACAGAGCTCTCAGGCAAAGCCTAAGGTTGCCCACATCAACCAACTGGTGCTGTACCAGGTCAAAATGTTGGAGAGTCTGGACAAACAGACTTAAGGAGGGGGCAGTGTTACACGCAGACTTCCGCGCTGGGTGTAGGCACTGTGTTACCTGGTTATGTGCGGATCTGACTCAGTGGGGGGCAACCCACCTTGCCCCTCCCGCCCCAGGCAGACCCGCTCACTGTTACATTGCCTGGTGCCCGGGGAATGATTGACAGCTGACCTGGCTGGCATCACAGCCCCTCCTCTACCCTTGCTGGAGAAGCCGATGACTTGGGGGGATGAACAAGAATATTCTGGTAATATTGTTCCTTGGCGCAACACGGTATTTGGAGAAGTTTCTCGGCTATGGCCTACGACACCTCAAATACCGCAGTGGCCAGAGGATTGGCAGTTTCTGTGGAAGCCATCTGGCTGAAGTGTGGTAATCGGGCAAAGTCCAGTGCAGCGAGGGACATCAACGGAGAGGACGGACGATGGCAGAGGATATGAGATGACGGCAGACAAGTGTTTCTGCAGTGTGGATGGATGAGAAAGCATGGTACCCGAGTTTAAGGCTACTGTGCATTAGATCGTTCTGAGATCTCTAGAATATTTTGGACTGATGGAATTCGGACTGTTGGAATTCGGACTGTTGGAATCTGGACTGAACTGAGGTGGTACTCTATGAACATGTGATATTAACTTTATTGTAAATATTGTAACTGTCAAATATGGACACATAATTGATAAAATAATTCAATAGATCTTGAAAACTGTTTATTGAAACTGATTTTAGTTATTTAATTACAATAATTTCTTTGTGGTGACTGTAAATTGTATTTATTGAAATTATTAATTGTAAATAGCAAAAGATAGCAATTTTTTGCAAGATACTGAGTCAAGAGTATTTTGTTTATAGTTATTGTAAATAACTTAGGAAATTATAATTAAATCCATCCCTTAAAGAACCTGGTTAAGCCCACTGACTGAGAAATTGTAACAATACATACACACATACATAACATACATACATATATAAATACACACATACAGAGAGTGTGATATTCTATGTGACAGCAATGCCTTTGCCCAAATGAAGGATAAAAGAAATGCCTACAAATAAAAAGTTGAATGAATAAATTTTGCACTAGGAAATTTTTTATAACTTTATGACAAGTTAATAAATTTACTTAGTTTTGACTTTGGTTAACTAATACTTGTTTATCATTTTAATGAGGATAGTTTATAGTATTTTAATATAATATTTTTAATTAAGATGCACCTAGTCTGGTTACTGTGTGTGGGTTGTAAACTAACAAATGAAGAAAATTGGAGAAACCAAAACAGAGTGGGAGAGGGGGCAACACTCTTTCGTGGGCTTAAAGGNACAGAGTGGGAGAGGGGGCAACACTCTTTCGTGGGCTTAAAGGTGGCAACATGACGAATCCGGCACTGCATTTTAGAAAACTATTCAGAATCGCTCAAAAATAACTTAGCACAAAGGGTAGGTGTCCAAATGGTTTCCAACCTACTACAATCATGAGGAGTCATTATTCAAATTTCTTTGAATTACCATGCTGCAAAAACCCAATATAATAAGAAAATATGAAACCACCGAGGCTGGTCTCTGTCAGTGCTAATTAATCATCTGCAGAACTTATACGAAGTACTTTACCCACAAACCTTACATACTTGGTATGCTTTTAGTGAAAAAGAACTGGTAAAGACATTGTGGAAGGTTATAGTATCTCAGATTTTATATATATTTGTTTATATTTTAAACATATATTCAATACTGTGAAAAAAAATTGTTATACATCCTTTACTAATGCTGCTGTCTTAGTTTTTTTTTTTTTACTTCTTTGGTGTACCTGCAGTAATGGCATTTGTTGATCAGCTCTTTAATACAAATTAAGTAAATGAACAAAATAATTCATATTTCTACTAAACTCATGTTACTCAGATGTCAGAACATACATGTCAAGTTGTAACTGATTTTGTCATAATTCATATTTAATTTATAAAAATCAGTTCAAACATAAGGTGCTTTTGCAAATGTCATAAAATATTGTTATGCAGGGACTTTAGGTCCTACATAAAAATGGCTACAACTCCCTAAACAAACTAAACACAAGCCTATTCTAAACAAAGCATGTGTTTGTTTCACCATAAGGGCTACTGACAAAAGCTGAGATTGTAGAATTTGTGATAACTCCCGAATAACACTTGCATAATTATTTTCCAAAGCATCTCTAAAATAATTCAAAACTTTCGTAAGGTTAGTAAATTTTGACTGCACTTTTCTAAACAGATCAGAAAATACATTATTTACTACTACTTGATTAGATATATTCGCTAAGGCTACATGATTTACGAAAACTTGTTGGTTTAAATTTTTCAAATGATCAGTCAATTCTTTTTCATTGTTAAACAATATGTCTATAGTACATTCACAATTTCTTCGGGATGTTTTGAAACAAANTCAGTCAATTCTTTTTCATTGTTAAACAATATGTCTATAGTACATTCACAATTTCTTCGGGATGTTTTGAAACAAACCTTTGAAAAATTACCCTAGGGGTAATATGTCAACCTGTTTTTTAAATAACTTGTATACCACAAGTATATAACACTGATTAACTTTAAAAGTATTATAGTTTTGAATAAATGAAACTTTACCCTAGCATCTTCTATAACTTGTAATTTTTATTTACTATTCCATACAAAATAAAAATAGTGAGAGCAGCGGTGTTTTATCAACTGCTAGTAAGAAATAGTTCCCAGTTAAAACATTTTTTAAACCANAGCTTTGAAAAATTACCCTAGGGGTAATATGTCAACCTGTTTTTTAAATAACTTGCATACCACAAGTATATAACACTGATTAACTTTAAAAGTATTATAGTTTTGAATAAATGAAACTTTACCCTAGCATCTTCTATAAATTGTAATCTTTATTTACTATTCAATACAAATTAAAAATAGTGAGAGCAGCGGTGTTTTATCAACTGCTAGTAAGAAATAGTTCCCAGTTAAAACATTTTTTAAACCAAGATTTTTGGTACACTATTTGCAAATTAAATGTTACCTATTGAAATATTTAAATTTTTAGATAGCCCTGATGGAAACATATTTTATTGTTACAGTTAAAAACATCAGCGCAAATGTTACCAAGGGCAAACTCTGGTCCCAGTCACGCTGATTTCTGGATACATACTGCGACATCATGGTGGTCAATGTGGCATGCAGACACTCTACAGCTCCATTACACTGAGGACGATAGCCCGAGGTCACAGTTGCCTGTATATGTCCATAAGTTTCAATAACTCACGATCCACAGAAGAACTAAAACCCTGGCCCCTATAGCTCAGAATCGAATTGGGTGTTGAATGCCTGCATATCACATTCTTTAACAAGAACTGCGTCACATCTTTGGCAGTTCCTGCCGGCATGGGTTTCAGCCCATATGGTGCCATAATCAATACAGGTAATCACATACTTATTTCCCATAGTAGTCTTAGGAAAAGGCCCTAACAGATCTATGCCAATCCTATCAAATGGCTCACCAGAGGGAATTGGTTGCAACAATCCAGCTGGTTTTTGATGAGTGCCCTTCTTAGTAGGGGTGTGTGCGAAGCTTCGAAGTCAAATTGATTTGTACCTTTGACTAAAATTTTTTTTGAGTGAAAAGTGTTTTTTCCAACAAAACTAGTATCAAAACCAGCAGCCAGTATCATTAATAAAGGTTTGCCAATATTCAAAAATTCTAATAGTTGCAAATAGTAATTTACAAATTTTTCGCATTCAAACTTTGAATATTTTATGCGAAAATTGTGAATAATTTACATTACCATTTGAGTGGTTATAGAGCTGTGCCGGCCTTTTGAAAGTTTTCCCGTGGAAGGAAGCACGCTGGGAAAGGAAAACCTCAATGGAAAAGATGCTCAATTTACACCGTTTTTCAAACAAAGTTTGTAGTTTTCATCCCAAACTCCACCCTGCTGAGATAAGCTACCAGCTTGACATTGACAAAGGTCGGTTGGTCAGTAAGGAAAGGGAGTGAATGTTTTTACAGCTACGNAAAGGTTTGCCAATATTCAAAAATTCTAATAGTTGCAAATAGTAATTTACAAATTTTTCGCATTCAAACTTTGAATATTTTATGCGAAAATTGTGAATAATTTACATTACCATTTGAGTGGTTGTAGAGCTGTGCCGGCCTTTTGAAAGTTTTCCCGTGGAAGGAAGCACGCTGGGAAAGGAAAACCTCAATGGAAAAGATGCTCAATTTACACCGTTTTTCAAACAAAGTTTGTAGTTTTCATCCCAAACTCCACCCTGCTGAGATAAGCTACCAGCTTGACATTGACAAGGGTCGGTTGGTCAGTAAGGAAAGGGAGTGAATGTTTTTACAGCTACGCTTTCCTTTGTCTCTTTTTTTCTCTTTCTCCCTCTCTCTTTTGTTAGGCAAACAAGACCATGCCTGAACACACCAGTGGAAGACTGTTTAATAGGAGGGTGACTGACCATAACATAACACAAGGTAATTATTCAGAATAGGAGCTTTTCTGAAAATAAAAGCAAAAATCATGGAAAGTGGTATATTTCCACTCTACTAATTACACCGAACACAAATTTCCTAGAGGCATTAACGTATTACCGTTACAAACCAAAAGTACGACAGTCTGGAGGGCTATAAAAATCAGGGAAATTGTGGGGTAAAATCACTAAAAATACACCCAATTTTGTAATATGTGCCCACCTAAATTAACCTAACCCCACGATGAGCGAATCGCTATTTTACATTGGGTTTTAATCTAACCTAGTATTGTAGGGTTTTAATCTAACCTAGGATTGTTGGATTTTAATCTAACCTAGAATTGTAGGGCGTTGATCTAACCTATGTTGTAGGGTTTTAATCTAACCTAGGATTGTAGGGTGTTAATCTAACTGAGGATTGTAGGATGTTAATCTAACTGAGGATTGTAGGGTGTTAATCTACCATAGGATTGTAGGGTTTTACTCTAACCTACGATTTTAAAGTAACAGTAAAGCACACAGGAAGTATATGAATTAACTCACCTAGGTAGGCGGCGGGTACAATTCCACTGTCCTCGGCCAATTCAACTGTCGTGCACCTTACTTCACTCGACAAAACACCATGATCTACTAAAACGTCCAAGTAACACCCGCCACATAGCCGAATATTACGCACAGAAACACTCGTACTAGCACCCTCCATTCTACAATCATAAACCTTCACACGATCGGGTTTGGACNATAAACCTTCACACGATCGGGTTCGGACGTCTCAAACCACATGATATTCCACTAACCGCGAACTGCACTGTATCCCATACAATGGCGTACTTTGCTATCGTCTTCACGTCCGCAGCCGATAGAAAATGTTAGCACACTTACATGGCAATTCAGAATGGCGTCCGATGTAAACAAAGCAACCAAACTGCTTGTACTTTGATCTATTTTATTTAGTACGTTCTACTTATTTTACCTTTACGCCCTCCTCAATATTAAAAAGGCGAGCTGTGAAGAACCCATTTTTGTTATTTTTGTGGGTCTACGATGTTACCTTCAGAAAAGCCCCTATTCTGAATGATTACCCAACACAAATACAGTGTTCATTTTCTGTTTTGAAAAATTCATGTTTCTTTGCCTTTCTAATTTTGACATGTGCAGCGATGTCATAACAGTTAACACATTTATCACATGCTGGAGTTGGGCTGACGTACGTACCACAGCTGATACGTCTTTTTGGAAGAACTGCACACTTTCCTTGTAAGCAGTGAAAGTGGCTCAACTGTCTTGCTCTTAGGTCCTAATACCACCACCATCCAGCAAGTTTACTATCTAGCCTGACATTGACAAGGGTCCTTGGAGGAGGAAATGGAAGAGGCCAAATGTTGATAGCCACCCATTTAAATCACTGTGCAGTGGTGGTGCCAAATGGGACTGAATATATGGAGTATGGTAGTTTTTATAAAGTTTGTAGGTATCTAAATGTATAATGATTACTTTCTTGCAGATTTTGATATTTCAGTTTTTCAGCAGTGCAAGATTAGGATATGTTTTATTCCATTGCTCAGTGTCTAGTAGGCATACATTTTTTTGGCAGTAACAGTACAAATGAGTTGAATACACTTGAAAACTGTAGCCTACTATAAATTAATATATATATGTTTTAATCCGTCAATTTAGATTTTTGTTCGAAATTCATTTGCATGATGCAAGCTTCGTTTCAACTTCCCTTCACATTTAAAAAACTACCTTCGCACATGCCTACTTCTTAATTTGGCAGTCTATGCAAGTACGAGTGTAGTTCTCTACAAATTTAAACATCCCCTTCCAATAAAATCTTTGCCTTATTTTGTCTAAGGTTTTGGCCACACCCAGATGGTCGCCCACTAAACAGTTATCATGGCACTTACTTAAAATTTCCTGTTTGAGCTTATTAGGGATTACCAAGAGTTTTTGCCTACCTTTGGGTCTGGTGTTGATCTTATACAAAATGCCATCTTTTAAACAAAAAGTTTTAGCTAACCTGCTCAATTTTGAATCATCATGGGGGGGGGTCTTTCCACTTCTTTAATTAAGGTGCCACACTAGGGTCATTGCATTGAGCTTTAGCCATGTAAAAATTTGGCACAGAAAACACTGGCAATTCCAAAGCTATTTCCTCGTCTTTCTCTGTACTAAGGTCCACTGAATTCCTACTGAATTGTCAACATGAGCATGGCTTTTTCCATTCGTATACTTTATTTCAAAAGTGTACTCCAACATTTTAAGAGCTCAACGGGTTATCCTACCACTATTGTGAGCATTCATTTTTAATCTATCCAGATAGTACAAACTATGGTGGTCAGTGACCACTGAAAAGGGCTTCAAATAAATATAAGGTCTAAAGTGGTCTAGCGCATATACTATCGCAAGACACTCCAGATGAGTAATAGGGTATCTAGACTCTGCAGGTGTAAGTGTTCGGCTTGTATATGCTATTGGATGCAGCTTTCCTTCTTGCCTTTGCAATAATATGGCCCCTATACCCTCTGTGCTAATGTCTGTATGGATTTCTATTGGGTCCCTTTCCTGAAAATGGACTAAAGTGGGGGATGAGGTCAATTTCAATTTTAAAGCATGAAAAGCATTTCCTGTGCCTCACCCGACTAAAATCTGATTATTTTTCAAAAGACTGGACAGCAGTTTAGCAATTTTAGAGAAATTTTCAATGAATTTCCTATAGGAGGAGGCCAGGCCTAAAAACCTTCTTACCCCTTTCACATCTATGGGTCTCGGAAACTCCCTTACTGCTTTTACCTTATTCGGGTGGGGTTTAATTCCTTCATTATTTACTAAGTGTCCTAACACTTTTGTTTCCTGTTATCCAAACGAACACTTAGCAGGTTTCAAAGTAGCGTTAACTTTTTCAAATCTGTTTAGCACTTGCTCCAGTTTATCTAAATATTGTTCAAAAGTACATCCCGAAACTAACATGACATCCACATAGACCAAACATGAGCCCCATTTCAAACATGCAAGTGTCCAATCCATATACCTTTGAAAAATTGACAAGAGCTGTTTTTAAATCAAATGGCAGTGTTTGAAAACAAAACGTTCCCTTGGACATTGTGAAAGATGTCTTTTCCAGATCACACTCTGTGACTTTCAACTGATGATATCCCAAATTCATGTCAAGATGACTAAAGAATTTTGCTCCTGTCAAATAGCTCAGAAAGTCATCTATCCAAGGCAGTGGATACTTATTTTCTTTCAAAACAGAGGTCACCTTACGATAATCGACACACATTCTATGGTCACCTTCCTTTTTCCTCACAAGTATCACTGGAGAATACCAACTAGTACTACAAGGCCTGACAATCCCATTCTTTATATGNATATGTTCCTAGACTAAGTTGTGAAGGACTTCTCGCTCCCCTGGGAAAACTCTATATGGAACCGAAGTTATTGGAGGACTGTCCCCTGTGTCTAGGGTTACAACTTCCTCATAGGTTCTGCCAATTTGACTAGGGTTCCAGCTAAAACAATGCTTATTACTTATAGAGTAAATTCTTCAATTTAGTTCTTTGTTCTGGCAACAAATTAGGGTTAATGTTTAATTTACTCTCATCAAATTCACTCCTCCTCAACTGGCCCAACTGAAACAGAATTTACTTGCTCTGGATTTATAAGTTCCTCACACTGCCACAAAGTGCCTAGTTTTATCTCTTTATGCAAAGTGACCTCATGATTGGCTACATTGGTTACCTGTAATTTTGTTGGTTTTTCCCTACACAAAATACTACATGGCACCAACACTGAGTGCTTGTCATGCACATCAAAAGGTTCAAACATTATTATTCCAGGTAAATTTGGAGCTCTATTAAATGATGCATGTGTGGCTCTAACCTGACATGGTCCTGAACTACTACTGAACCCACTTTCCATTCTGATTTATCCTGCAAGAGTTCCACTGGCACAGGGTTCATTTCTTCCACCACATATTGTTTTCTTGGAGCATTCCTAACCTCACTTTCCCGTTTGCTTGTTTCCTGAACTGGTATTGACACCACTGATNGAGTTCCACTGGCACAGGGTTCATTTCTTCCACCACATATTGTTTTCTTGGAGCATTCCTAACCTCACTTTCCCGTTTGCTTGTTTCCTGAACTGGTATTGACACCACTGATGCACCTTGATCAGGATAATTTAGCGACAAATTATGCTGCCCACGATAATTGAATGTGATTTGAGCCTGAAACCTATGCAAAAANATGCATGTGTGGCTCTAACCTGACATGGTCCTGAACTACTACTGAACCCACTTTCCATTCTGATTTATCCTGCAAGGGTTCCACTGGCACAGGGTTCATTTCTTCCACCACATATTGTTTTCTTGGAGCATTCCTAACCTCACTTTCCCGTTTGCTTGTTTCCTGAACTGGTATTGACACCACTGATGCACCTTCATCAGGATAATTTAGCGACAAATTATGCTGCCCACGATAATTGAATGTGATTTGAGCCTGAAACCTATGCAAAAANGATCAGGATAATTTAGCGACAAATTATGCTGCCCACGATAATTGAATGTGATTTGAGCCTGAAACCTATGCAAAAATCACACCCAATAATAACTCCATTTATTGGTGCTGACACCCCCCCTACTGGATGAGTATACAACAATTTTCCAATTTTGAATGTCAGATCAATCACATATGAGATAGCCTGATTTTGTCCAGTTACGCCTGAAAATATCCTAGGTTCAGCTTCCTTCGAATACTTTCTCTGTACTAACCTATCATCAATTAGGGAAACAGCTGCGCCACTATTGCTCTGCCACATCCTGCATTTGTTTAGTAAGGNCCTTCGAATACTTTCTCTGTACTAACCTATCATCAATTAGGGAAACAGCTGCGCCACTATTGCTCTGCCACATCCTGCATTTGTTTAGTAAGGGTTTCTATAGCCTGTTGCAACTGAGTTACCTCTCTATAGTCAACTGCCTCCTCGCAATTTGTTACCTGTGCTACTCTCTTATTCTCTTTTGGCTTCTACCAGTCTGGTCCCATCGCTAGCTTGTTTCTAGCACAATACCTACCAGCTTCTATGTTGCGTAAATTTGTAATTAACTGTTGAACTGTCTTACTCTCTAAAATCATAACTTTTTCCACAATAGTGGGTTGTAACCCCCCTCATGATGTACCTAATTTTGTTTTCTTCTGACATTTTACTATCAAGCTTATTACAAATGTTTATTATGTCACAAACAACTCTTCAATAGATTTGTCTGAATCTTGTACCCAAACGCGGAAGCACATTTCTAAATCCTCTGTTTCTCCTACTCTCGCAAAGGCTCCTTTTAAATCTGAGGTCAAATCCTCGAAAGTGGTCAACTCTGCTGATCTATTGCCAATACTATCATACCAGCTAGCCGCAGCACCATACAGAAAGCTTGGCAAATAGTTCACACACTTCTTATCATCCCAACCGTTAACTACTGCTGCTCTTTTAAAATTTTTAAGGTACTCCGAAACATCCTCTAAACTCTTACCATAAAAGAAACTAGGATCTATAAAAAAAGGTGGGGTTACCTTTTCTATAATGTTCTGATTGACTTCTGTTTCGTCAAAAGGTTTTGTATTCTTCTCCTGATCTAATACTGTTTTTAGGTTAGGATCCTCGAAAGTGTCTAATAAGTGTGCCTCTGATTGATCAGGTGTGGCTAATTCAGATTCAGAACTGATATCCGAATTTTTCCTGCTTATTCAAGTCTTATTTCAGTTTTTCCTACCCTCTTAGCATGAAGCTTCCTCTAAGGAAACATNAAATTTTTCCTGCTTATTCAAGTCTTATTTCAGTTTTTCCTACCCTCTTAGCATGAAGCTTCCTCTAAGGAAACATCTTATAACCAACCCATCCTATCACACTCCTAACCTCACTGAGGATACAAAGTAAAAACAATGAAATTGAGATCCTTACTATCCTTTATTACAGAAAAAGATCATTTGCTTAAATACTACTTCACTTAACCACTATCAATCACTTGTGTTACTAATATCACTTACGAGGTGTCACACTTTAACATATCCTTCCTACTTAACCTTACACTGACACACAAAACCAATACTAAAAAAATTTATAAATGCTACTGATAACCAAAACACATTAATTAATAATAAATAATCAATCTTCTCTACTCACTACAATGTTTACGAACTAAGTACACTACTATCACATCCAGTCCTTCACACCAGCACAACTGCTATACCTATTGCTACTAATAATAGGGGCAAGCAGAGTTCCCTTGTGAATAATAAAAAAAAATTATTACCCCTTGTTTACCCACGACCAACCCCCACACAATAATAACAGGTGGCTCAAATCAACTGTTATGCAAGGACTTTAGGCCCTACACAAAAAAGGCTAAAACAACTCCCTAACCAAATAAACACAAGCCTCCACCACGTACTCTTACCTTACAAGGAAGGGCCAGCATGAAGCCTGACAATCGTCTACTAGAAAAACTTGTCTTAGCTGCAAAATTACTTAAAACTCGACAAACATCTCAAAACATGGATAGGAGAGGTTACAAACATTCAAACCAAAATTTAAGGCATTCGCCTTACTGGGGGAGCGGGAGTTCTTTCACAGCCGGGTGGTGTTGAGGCTAAATGTGTTAATGAAAATAAAGTAAAATAAAAGAGTATCTAATTTTTAATAAACTAAAAATTATTTAATAAATTCAACTGGTTCATTACTGGTACTACAACTACAGCTACTAATTTTTTCCGGGCGAGAGACTCATTTCATTCTATTTACCAAATCAAAAGAAAACGGAGTAAGTTCTGTAACAAAACATTTCATTTATCTACGTCATGTGAGATCACAACCATCTGACACAACTCCAACAACAAATCANGTTCTGTAACAAAACATTTCATTTATCTACGTCATGTGAGATCACAACCATCTGACACAACTCCAACAACAAATCATAATTAGCAACAACTTGCTCAGTCTCTCAAAACTCTTGTATAGTATTTAAATGTGGGAAAAAAAAAAAAATAAAAAAAAAAAAGAGAAAGAGAAAAAGAAAGAGAGAGAGAGTGAGAAACAACAACAAACTTGNGTTCTGTAACAAAACATTTCATTTATCTACGTCATGTGAGATCACAACCATCTGACACAACTCCAACAACAAATCACAATTAGCAACAACTTGCTCAGTCTCTCAAAACTCTTGTATAGTATTTAAATGTGGGGGAAAAAAAAAAAATAAAAAAAAAAAAGAGAAAGAGAAAAAGAAAGAGAGAGAGAGTGAGAAACAACAACAAACTTGGCTAGTATGTTCATCTGAGATCTTTGCCTCAGAGTACTTTAAACCACGGGTCTCGATAAACGCCTATGAAAATGGATTCTAAAATATTTAATGAAGCAAAAGGATAAAACAAATTAAGAAATTAAAATCAGGTACAATCTCTGATTCAAACTGATTAAAGAAATAGTGTCTAAGAAATACTTCAATAACTCTTACTAATTAAAGCCATATATAAATTGTAAAAAGAAATTAAAAATAAAATTTAAAAAAATATTACAAATGTTGATTTTAAACAAAAATTTAAAAGTACTTCAAAGGTTATCAAATGTGGATTGTTTTAAAACGTAAAAAGGTTCAATATCAAAATACTTTAAATAATACTAAAAAGGTAAATTCAATTTCTTTACAAAGGCATCCTCTTAACTTTATGAACTATCATACTTAGCAAGTACCTGCTAACTTAGCGTCTCAACCTCCGCTCGCCCGACCATCTTCACCAGTCCGCTATTGACTGCTACTCCCTTTACAACCCTGGCGATTTCCAGTTTTCTACGAAAAGGAAAATACCCATCCTCCTATAAGAGGGAAACCACAAAAACAAGCAAAAAAAATTACACTTTCTGTTACATTTTGGCGACATTCCACGGCTCCTCCGGCCGCCCGCGTCTGCTTGCTGTCACACCACAACTCTCCACTTCACCACATCGCCACTTCTTTACGTGTCCACCTCCTCTTGCCACATCAGCGACCAATCACAGCGGGTCACCCTCCCAGTCACCTTTATCAATTGCGACACCAGCACCGCCTTCCTCCCCTTCCCCCCCTAAGAGCCAAAAACTTCCCCAGCTCACATCAACAACACTTCCCTCTCACCCCGCTGTCACAGCCACCAAACTCAACAACCTTCCATACACAGCAAAACATTTTTTGTCTGTTCCTCCCGATGGAAATAACTCTGCACAACTCCAGCATTCTTTCAGCACTGTCAGGGGGAAGGTAATGGAGGGGAACAGGAAATGAACAGACTGTGCGATGTTCAGAGATTAAAAGGAAGTTTTAGAAAAACAAACACGAAATACTGCTAAAACTGCTCCACAAAACAACAGCCTTCAGAAAAAAAATCATCCCCCTGACAATTAAAACTTTTCCAAGAATACTGTCTCCCGAGCCCAGACAAGAGAAACCTACAGAAGTAAAAGTCAAAGATCAAAACCAACCTCGTTTAAACTTAAGCCTGAAATCTGAACCAAAAAAAAAAATAAACAAACCTACCCATAAACTAAATCATAACAATAAAAAAAAATTAAAAGGACTACTACAATTTAAGGCATAAACCAAAAAAAAATAAAAATAAAGTCCTAACCAAATAAATTTTTAAAAAGACTTCGCTTTTCTCACTTCGTAACAATATTAAAGAAGTAACTTTTTTAGGTCAATGAATGATATTGTGAGCAAGAATGAAACTGAAGTACAATGTTCTCCAGAATATCACACACCTGATATCACAAGAAACTCAGAGTAAATAAAACAAATGAATTATTTTTAGAATCATAAAGTCACAATAGTTTGAAATAATATGTGAATGCTGGGGAAGAAATGTAAGAACACATAATAGGTTTTCAAAATGATAATTTTCTAATAATGCTATTGTACTGTAACAGTAGTTTCTATAAAGTACACTTCAAATAAATTTAAAAAAGATGTCGATAAGCTTAATTTATCCCAAACTGACACTGAAAAGAAATGATACCACCTAAGGGAGCTGTAAAAGCAGTTACATAAATCAGAAAAACTTATACACAACTGACAGTTTTGCTTACATCTTAAGTCCATGATCAGAAGAAAAAGGTCAATATACCATTTCCAAGTCAAGCAATTAATTTTAGGTTTTTCTTAATATGAATGCATGAATGCAAAATAGGGTGAAGGTTGAACTGAGTCAACCTATTCCTTTGACAAAACCAACTTGTTCAAAGCTCACTATAATCAGTGGTTCCCATCACCCTTTACCACTTAAAGCATCGCCGTAAAATAGAAAAAAAAAAAACAATCACTACTGGTTTTTAGTAAAATGTTATGTGGAATGTTTAGTAATTTTAAGTTATTAACTAACCAACACTTAAAATGCACGAGATCTCAAATATTAGGTGAGCTATTTCAGTTACTGTAAAGAGTAAACAAAATAGGAAACAGCATTAACTCCTCTGTAGATTTATAATGTATTTAACATTGGTATAACACAAGAAAATTTAAATATACAAGATGATTCACAGCACCTGTATCACCCCTTTTTCTCGGGAACAACATGACACTGGGGGTTCACGAAAAAATTGTGTTAACTACGCCCTATATGAATCATCATAAATTGGTAGTAATTCCATTTTGACGAACATGCCTGGTGGTAGGGGTACGGGGGGTTGGAGGGTGAGCTTTGAAATTGCAAATGGGAACAGGGGTCATATACGGTATCATTGGATAGATCGTCGGAAAGGAAATAACATTTACTAAGACAGTTGTTTTCTAACTATTTGTATTCTTACTACAATCTAATGAAAATCAATTAAACATGTTGTTTTTCTGTCGTGCATACCTAGTTTACGTACAAGCAAAAGTATGTCTGGTGTACTATTAATACCGGTATGGTGTGAGAGAACTACAGTGAAATGGAAACTGGGAGTACTCATTCACACACATCACTCTTCATAGATGTTCGAAATGTCAACCATCCTGTATCAGACACGACTCTGCTCTCCTTCTTATGTTTGCAGTTGCTTGGCGGACCTCAGCACAGCTGAGAGATCCACATGCTGCTCTGATTCTGTTTTTCATGTTTTCCCTCGTTACCCTTTTATCATTGTGGTTAAAAAGTTTTATTAATCACCAAATTCAAACTGAATGTTTGACATAATTATAAAAAAATTATAACAGAACTTTTATTTAAAAAATTTCCAGTAATTTACAACTAAAGTATTTAATTTTATTTACACAGTGTCTTCATAAAATACAATCAACAAAGCACAGCAAAACATGGTTTTCAAAACTACACAAAAGGTTATTTCCTAAAAACTAAAGTGATCATGACTACAGAGCACTTTTGAAATCAGCCTTTAAAAAATGTAACTGCCCTTATCTGTATATATTTAAGCAGGCACACTAAATGGCAAGCACCCAGAGAAGTTGGTAATGATGGAGGAAAAGTAGTTTCATGTCTTAATGTTGAATTAACCATGTTAGGTAAACATATGTGCATACTGAAATTGTTTTTTTTATAATGCATATAAATGCAGAATTAGTAAATTTGAAAAATATGAACTTTTCAAATATTTCACAGTTTCACTTAACTGGTGCATGAATACAGTGATCACNTTAGTAAATTTGAAAAATATGAACTTTTCAAATATTTCACAGTTTCACTTAACTGGTGCATGAATACAGTGATCACTCCCATGGCAATGTTGATTTTACATTTGGTGGAAGAATTCACAATGTGCTTTAAAGTAGATCTTAAGCAGGACTCTCTCAAAAGTGCTCAGTTCATCATGAATAGCTTATAACCATTTTATGTCACAATATAATTATAAAATCAATTTTTACTAATATAATAAATTTTCCTTATAATAAAAATTAATACATACTACATTGTGGATACCTACCATTAAAAAAGAAATAATTAAAATTATTTTTATTATAATTATTTTCTAGTNAAAAGAAATAATTAAAATTATTTTTATTATAATTATTTTCTAGTGGAAAAAAAGGCATTAAGCAGACATCAACAAAGATAATTATCAATTATTAAATAATTAGCACTATATATATATATATATGCAAAAGTACAAACCTATGTAAAGTGCCATGGTGAGGAAAACAATGAGTCCAAACCAGCCGTTGAAAGATGAAACGAAGAACACAACAGCTATCACTATATCCACAATTGTTGGAACAATACTGAACAGTATGTAGTTTAGGAGGTTGTTAATACTGTCTGTTCCCCTGTCCATAACCCTTAAAACTTCTCCAGTTTTTCGGCCAAGATGCCATCGCAAGCTCAGACCATGAAGATGGCGAAAGAGTTCCACCTATATAAAAAAAACCACTAATGTCAAATCAAACCGGAAAAAAAATTACTTGACAGAGTGGCATAAATGATAGGTAATTAATATTTTGACTACTTTTAATATTTTCAGAAACCAGTTGACTATAAAAAAGATTTGCATAATTTTGACAACCCATGTCTGGGTAGGTGAATTTAAGGCTGGAATTCATAGTTGGAGACTTGTTTGGAATATAAGCTATACTCCACTAAATAATGCTTTTTCTTCAAGAGTTATTGATTTGAGCAGTGAATTTATAAACAGTTACTTGGTGAAGTAATTCTTGTAGATAAATTACATATTTGGGCTAAACTTTACCTGATTAAGTATCTACATAAGTAGCTGTATAATATTAATACCAGTATAATGCAACTAAAATCACAAATTTATTTTCAAAATTTACCTGGCCATAATAAAAGCACCTATCTTTATTGAAGGACCAGTGTTAAGTTATTTTTCTTAATTCGTAACTCAAATTATTTTGCTTAATGACTCGTTTGTGAATAGAATAATCATGAGCAAATAATAAACACATCTATACCATGTATCCTATTTTTCTACATTGTTAGCAATGAAAATAAATTTTGCATGACATTAAAACAAAATACAGCTTAACCTCAATTTCAGAACTCGTGAAATAAACACAGTCTAACGTAATTATCCTTTGGCATGACTTTGTTGACTGTTTTTTTTATGAATTAATAAAAGTGACGTTTTGTGTTCAAAATATATGCTGTATTTTTATAATTTACTATATATCAGCATCAGTTCTGAACAAATACTAAACTAATGGTACTACATGTTGTGCTTAGCAGAAATTTTTGATAGATATAAGATATAAAATATAATTGCATAATTTGAACAAACATTCAATAAAGCAAGCTACTGCTATATTAATATATAATTTTTCATAACATTTATAAGGTATGGCAATATAATACAATACTTGTTATTGACTAATGTAAGGTTGTTCTGTCAATCCTGAACCTGCTAAGGGGCAACGGTGATGTATGGTGAGACTACTAGCCTCCCACTTAGGTAAAATGGGTTCAATTCCTAGTGGGGTCACTCCTGAATTTTCGCAAGTGGGAATCGTGCCGCACAATGCTGCTGGTCAGCTGGTTTTTTCAGGGTTCTCCCATTTCCTCCATCCTTGCATTCCAGCACTGCTCCATAGTTACCTCACTTCACCCTCATTGGCTCTCAAGGCCTCAATGTTAAGACCCACCCAAATCTATCCACTTCACTCTCCACTGAACATTAAATCAAAATAACATTGAAATATATTTGGTATAATGTATTCACGGTAACTTCAAGATTTTCTGAAGCCCTGCTAAAGATCTACTTTCAGGGACCTTATTATGTATCATTCCGCAGTATGTAAACAAAACATTGCCATGTGACACCTGTCAAACGTTTTGTAAACAGTGCCATGTGGGAACTCTCAAATATTTTGTAAACAAACAGTGCCATGTGGGAACTGTCAAATATTTTGTTAACAGTGTCCATGTGGGAACTACCAAAATTTATTTTTGAAGAGAAACAATGCCATGTTATCTTAACTGTCATATACTTTAATAAAATTCTCCAAATGTCTAAAATATGCTAATCAATTTAGCAAAATATTGTAATACATACAAAAAGGTAGATTGAAGTATATATCGGAACTGTTAATGATATAATTAAATTAAAGTTTATTTATGGTATTAAGATTTGTTTACATATTTGGTGTAAGGAAAAAGTTAAATTTTACATAATAAACTTTTGGAAGTAGCACTCAGGTTAAAGATTTCACTGTGATAAATGGTACCGTATTTTATCACATATAAGTAGCACATTTTATTTAAAAAATTTTATTGAAAACTCGGGGTGCGACTTATAAGTGAGAAAAATTCCTGCAGCCCCGCACTAACGTTTCATTTACTACGAATTCACGGCCCGCGGCTCAATTTCCAAACCCTTCAGCGAACAAAATCACTTTCATTTTGAAACCTGCGGTGTAGGTACATCTCT
>NQII01001958.1:188434-202305 GCA_002778355.1 Clitarchus hookeri | reverse complement strand
TATATATTTTTTTATAACCAATTGAACATGTAACTCCTAGGGTGATTTTTCAAAGGTTCTTTTCAAAAGTATCGAAGATACCATGAATGGATTATATACCACACATATAGATTATAAATATCATTCTAAAATAATAATTCTTCCACAATTCATCTAAAATCCTCCCATTTAACTATATCCATTTCATGCAAACAATGAGAAAAGAGGTTATGTTTTCACAACAAATAGTGTAACATTCAAATTTTTACACTGTTGTTACATTTAATTTTTACAAAATTATATTGTGTTTGTCACTTTTTTTAAATAAATACTATTCTAAATTAAAATATATAGTCAACATGCCAGTTGTAATATAACTAGTGAGTTCTTAAGTACACAATGAATCACACTTGGTGAACTACTTATATACATAAATAAGCAATGCTTTTTTGAGCATGAATATTTGAGAAATAAGTACAACTTACTTTGAGTCTATGAAATCACAATAAGGTCACCTCTTCAAACAGTGCTTAATAAAGTATTATTTCCAGCTTATGGAATAAGCAATACTCGTTTCTCAAACCATCAATTGAAAACAGTACTAAAGCATAATTATTAGTCATTGTAATATAATAGCATTACAGGATATCTACAGTTTTGTTTGTAATTATAATGGTACAGAATTTTAATTTTAATAAAAAATTTTAACTTAAATTTTATTTGGGTTATTTTTTTTATCATTTCTTATTAGTTTAGCTTTGCTTTTATATTTAAATATCAGTATATGAAAGGTTAGGCCATCCTTCCATTTATAAGAATAATGAAATAAATTCTCTTTGGAATTATGTTTATTTATTTAGTTTCCTAAGGCAACATTTAAGCTCCTATTATGATATGCTATAGATTTCAGTTCTAGAACACTCTTGGTCCTTCCTTTACTGAAGCCAGACATGAAAAAACATTTTTTTGGCAAAATGACTCCATTTCTTTCTAAAGTAGGATAAATCAGTATGCAGGACCAGGGAATGTTTATAAAGTTGTTAGGAGGCGTGGATTTATGAAGGGATCCCATGAGGCACCTGAAATTTTTTGAGTGCTTTGAAGTCGCAGACGCCATCGGAGGAATGAGACTTTCGCCATAGATAACGCCCATCTTCCAAGCCTACTATCCTACGGCAAACTGTACGATAAACATTTTCAGTTGCTTCAGTTAGTCGTTTTAACTTCTAAATTATTACTATACTATTAAATTACCATTTAAATTTATGCAAAAGTTAAACTTTTCGTCCAAACTTCCCAGTGGCCATTAAGAGTCATTCAAGTGCATACCACTGAAGCCACTATGAAAATTAAAATTATTTTTTTTAACTTTGTTCCATTCTACTAAAGAGCATTTAAGAATAAATAAAATGACACAAATTAATGAACTATTTACAAGTTTGAAGGAATTCACTCTTACAGTCCTAGTTTTCCCCTTTTCCCCTCAATCAAATTTTGTAAGGAAGGATGTAGATATTGCCAAAATATTTAATTTCTTCAGGACTGAATTAAATGTGCAGCATCATTATAAATTTATTTTATTCACAATTATTTAATGTGTTCATTGGACCGTGAATTTCATTCTATTAAAATCATTGCATTTCTCCTTGTTTTATTCCAAATACAGAATGAGTATAAAAGAATACCCCAAATTTGTAGGTCTATAATATCAAAACCAAACAACCTACAACCTTGGTTGACCAATCAAATGAACCATGGAACTGTGAAAATTGTTTACCATACAGTAGAGCACCCCTCAACCGGAATCGTCGGGGGAAGGGCTATTCCGGTTGTGGGAAAATTCCGGTTATGGGAAATGAGGGTGGGATGGTGTGAAAAATAACACATTTTGAGTCTGAACTCGTGTATACTGTATGTGGCACATAATTTTAACTTAAGAAATCGATGAGTGTAAATTATTAGTTTTATCCTTAAAGTTACAAAACCATAAAAATAACACTACATACTGTTTATGAAATGTGAGTCATAAAACTCCCGGCGCTGCATTAATGACCTTCATTCTCAACCTTCTAGCGGGGTTTCTTATCTCTCGGCGTGCGTGTCTGCCTGAGTAAGCAAGATCTGGATATCATGTTACTGTTTGTGTTGACGTGCATCTGATAAAACTTCCGGAAGTATAGTCAATTCCGTTGACAGTCTTTTCCCTTACTGCATGGCACACCAGCAGAACATACATTTACAAGAGCGGGGCTGACGTATTATAGACCAAGTTTACGAACTACCGTATTTCGGCATGTTTGGCCGCACATTTTTACAAAAAAAAAAGACAAAAAGTGGGGTGCAACTTATTTACAAGATATTAGCATTAAAAAAATTTTCCCCCTAAATCATGTTCACAAATTTGCCAACGAACAATACGCTCTAATGTTTTAACTTAGTTTCTAAGGAAAAATAAAAAGAAATAAATACCTCATCACTTGTGTTTAAACGCGTATGGGTGGCACCATACTTTAGCCTGCCTGTCTTCCACTGTTCTGCTTTGTATCACCTTCAGCCACCATCCAGCTTGCGCGTTTCCTTTCTCTTTTTTCTTTCACCCTCTCGCTTGGCGTCCTTCCTTTCCACCACCACCACCCCCTTCCTAAGGCCGCAACCGCAGCCACCCAGCACCAAGCAAGCTTGCTCGCTCCCTTTCTTTTCTTTCTCCCTCCTTCCACCTTTTTTTTGTGTCTGTCTGTCTGTGTGTCTCTCTCTCTCTCTCTCTCTCTCTCTCTCTCTCTCTCTCTCTGGTTGAATGAGACAGCCAGGCAGCAGCTGTGTGTGTGACGCCGCACGCACACATGCACCATACCATTGCCTGCTCGGCAACAGCCGGCCGAGCTGGCAGGCTACGCATGGCGCACATGTTCTGCAATTTAAATGCAGTGTTGAAGCATTTTGACATAAATACTAAAGTTTTATTTACGTGGGATACTGCACTGTTGCGACTTTTCAGCAGGCGGAGGCCAGGTGGCGCGGCAACGGCAACATTCAACGGTAAATTTATTAGTTTGACGTTGCCATAGTTTGCTGTTGCCGCACTAGCACGATAAGGCCCGGCAATATTTACGGGAATACAAAAATTCGGTGTGCCCTATACTTGAAATATTAATTATTCCTAATCTTTCATCAAAAACTTCTGGTGCGGTCTATACACGCCAAAATACGGTACATGTACACTAACACGTTAGAACACTAAATTCTGAAAGTCACATCACTAAAGCCAACGGCATGTGTCGCACATTGCCATTAGTCACTGTCACTTGTGTCATTATGCAGCGTAGCTGTAGCTGTGCCACTTGGGTCGGCTGTCTCTTCTACATGCCTCTTGTTTACCAGCTATTGGGCATGTACAGTCTGGTGTGAGCAACGAAAGACCTCTTGCGAGCACGGGAAAGTTATGGCACAACTTTGCGACGTTTGAATTTTTTTGGAAAATTAGTTCCGGATAAGGGGAGTTCCGTTCGAGGGAATCCCGGTTAAGTAGTGCTCTACTGTATCTTCATAAATGTTTAATGTAACCACCACGAGCGGCCCAAACTACATCTACGTGATAATCAAACTCGTTCCACACTCTTGTCAGCATGTACGGAGTTACGGTTTGGATGGCGTCCATAAATCTCGTTTTGAAGTCGTCAATGTTAGCCCGCAATGGCGGACGAAACGCTTGATCCTTTATGTACATCCATAGAAAAAAAATTGCACGGGGTAAGATCCTGGTTTCTTGGGTGNTGGACGAAACGCTTGATCCTTTATGTACATCCATAGAAAAAAAATTGCACGGGGTAAGATCCTGGTTTCTTGGGTGTTGTAAATACTCAATTTTGCTATGGAATTTGTGCAATTTAAAATGAAAATCTTTATTAAATAGCTTGTTTCGTTTTGCGAGTTTGGAATACACGCAAACAATATATTTTTTCATAGTTTCTTATAGGCTGTGTTTAATGTGTTCCGTCATGCTGTAGGGATAACATATTACTGCTATTTTTGTTAAATATTTTAAAGATGATACTTTTAATGTAGTAAATACATTTCATATTTTAGACACCAACGAGTATATTGTATAAATAACATGCTTATTTCACGTTATTTGTAATAATATTTTCAAGAATTCCATTTAAACATAATCACGAAAGTTTTTATGAGATTCATTTCTTATTTTAACGCATGTCCTTAGGTTAAGTTTTATTTTTAGGCAATGTGACATGAATGTTTGTGGAAATTGTTCCGACCAAAAGTTATTTATGTACCAGTTTTTTTATGTGGAAACAAGTTAGTTTCATATGGGATGCCTGTGTTTAGCTTATTTGCAACCAATAGAGGCTTATTTTTATTTTGTGAAATACCAAGACACGATTATTGAATCTTATTTCAGGGAAAACTTCACGAGTAGAAGACGTGAATCCAAACACACATGTTGTAATAGTAAGTTTTGTTGTAAACACGAAATCGTCTGACTGCAACTGTTTTGCATTATTTTCAAACTTTTTACTGTGGGGTTTTCTTGCTATAAAATATATTACTCAAATAGTGTTACAACATATTGCCGAGAGAGCAGAAAAAGTTTGCTAAATTCATTAATTAACCTGGCTTAATTATTATGTTTACTGTTGTGAAATTGATATTGCCAGCGAAATTCCAAGAGGTTTTATTAGATTTATTAGAAATTTCCTTCCATCTCTCATAACAAAAAAACATTTTTTATAGTCACAATTATGTAAAAGAATTGTCTTTTGTGCCGACACACTTGCTTTATCTGTGAGTGGAGAAGAATACTTATTGTTTATTTTTCTGTACTGTTAAATACATGTGTATAATAAATTTCCATCTGTCATGATTCAGACTTCAATTTCTACAAGGCAATTAGCAATTTTGTTATCTAAGCACAACAGTGTGCAACCTAGAATTCAAATGTGACTTTTTAGGCCAGAGCGCTGTTAATTATTTTTCCATTTTTTTTCAAAATATTACTAGAATCTATTTTGCGAAATCAAGCACATCCCTGACAAAAGTTTTACAGAAGTTTTTGCTGCAAGAAAGATTGAATGAAGAAGAAACTTCACATCATTTCTAACAATCATGTCATCATTTTGACTTCACTCTCGTGAGAATAAGTAAGAACTCTCCATTTTACACATCTTTCAAGAGTTAAGCACTCTACACGTGTACTTCAAATTCAGGAGCATAAACAGCTATGAACTTTTTAAGTTTACAAAGTCTGTACATAATTTACTATTTTGTCAGCTTAGCAAGATTCCATTTGCTTTTTAATGTAATTGTTAAGAAATTTCACTATATTAATTTTGGATGTTGTAAATAAATTTGGTGTGATGACTGTGGTTTTCAAAGTTCTTACAAATTATCTACCAATTTAAATTTATTGCTCCTGTTACATGTTAAAGTTCTTGAGTTTTATTAAGAACAATAATGTAACCTTAACTATGTAGTTGCAAAAATTATAGTTTTCTAGATTATGTAATTAAATTCTACTACTCTTCATTTATTAAACTTCATTTATTTTCTTCTATTTCCTGTCCAGTACTTACGTATACTGATTATGTATTATGTGTTGTCTAGTTATTATGTTGTTCCTTGCGCCATTGCTGGGAACAAGTCAATTAATTTCCAATTTTCAGTAATTACCATAAATTCCTAACTTTTCCCACAAATTCTTTTTGGTACCTTGAGCATAGTCTATTACTATATTTTCCTGTTTTCAAATGAGCAACTGCCTACCACAACAAAAACCTTTCTGATAAATTAATTTTATAAATTATCCATTCCTGCAATTTACAGACTATAAGCCTCTGAAACAATTGAGGGAAAATATTGTCTGGTTTTGTGTCTGTACTAACATACCTGGAGCAAATTTGAGTTTGTGTGTACTCAAGTTGTAAATTATTTTGTCTGCCAGATGCAAAAGGAGACAGCATATTTGCATGTCTGCAGGGTTCAATAATTATGTAGATATTAAAAATTGATTACTGGAAAAAAATATTTACATGTTGTGCTATGTTGAGTTGTTTGACAACTATATAAATTTCTTTACATCAATGAGCTAGGTACCCCATTGAACGTTGGTTTTACAATTAAAACAAGAAGTTACTGATATAACTTATGAGCCTTCTTTCCTCAACATGGGTGCAATTAATTTTTAAACAAGTTCTTAAAAGCTGAGTTGGTAGGAATAACTTGACTTCTCTTTGAAAGCAATAACTTTATAAATGAAACCAGAAACTTATGATACACAAATTCCTTACCCAGGACTTGAACATAGAAAACCTCCTACTATAATCTAGCGTGCAATCCACTGCATTATTGAGGTTGGATTTGGAGAATCAACTTCGGATGTAATCAGTGTAATGTTTTAATGATAGGATTCCCTAACCTGAAATATTACTCTGCCATTTTGAAAATAAGTATCTTGAGCCACTAAAACACATTCTTTGGAGATCACATAATTTTAATTTGTCAAGTGATATAAAATATAAAATAAATAACACCACATAACTACATAAGTTATAAAAATGTATGACAAACAAAAATCATAGTACTGTTAATAAAAAAGATAGTAAGTTACCCGCGCTCGCGGCGGCACTGCCGCCGACGTTGTCTGAGTCAATGTTCTGATTGCGATCCTTTTCTGCCACACATATTTCTAAATGTTTTTTCATTCTCCCTACTAAACCCATTAACTCCTTAGTACAACTTTTACACACCGCTTTGTTAAACTTTCCGCAAGCAGACTTTTTTTTATCAAAATAAACCCATACAGCATCTTTTTTTCTTCCAGCCATTTTGTTGTATTCACGCTTTCACTAATCAATCACGAATGACCGGGCAAAAACACATTAAGTCATTAGTTTACATTTCGGGGAATACCCTAACTGTGTAGATAAACATAGCATTTCACGTATGTGTGCGCTGTAGTTTATGTCGAGGTCCCTTGACACTTTTTGGTCGATTTTGTTGCATTAAAAAAGTTATTGATTTAAATCTATGATTTTTTTTTAAAAATCACTTGATTTTAATCACTGATATAAATCATCTCAACCCTGGTTATCAGTAACTTCTTGTTTTCTGTTGGGATTTCAAAAGCTGCCAACTGTATCTTTATGTTACTGACCAACAATTTTAATAAATAACAAAACTACTAAAAAATTAATATATTTACTACAAAAAGTCTGTTTCATTGTAGGCCACATGTAATAGTAATGAGACACCAAAACAATAGGGCAATTTTAAGACTAAAATATTTTGTTGTTAAACTCTCAAGGAAATGAATTTAGAATCTATAAATTTAGTTTCATATATTTAGTTTCTGTTCCAATTACCCTTACATGAACTAAATATGCAGGAAGGACCATAATAATTAATTTTCTAATTATCTTTTGTTTCAACATGGCTACATTTTTGCACTTTGTTTAAAAATTGTGTATCTCCAGAACTAAAATAATTATAAAAACAGTAAGGCTACCATTTGAAACATGAATGTTAGCCAAATTAAATTGTATGATTATCTCAGATTTATGATGAATTTATTTACTATTATACATGCTTAAACTTGTGGGGTAAATATGAGACACAAAGTGGGGAAAATTTGAAACAGTGACTGGGATAATTTTGATACTTCAGCGGAGGGAAATTTAAAATTCTATAGTTGTCACCTTTGACAATTTCCGCCAATTTATTGTTTATACTGACTGCTGAGTTCAAGCTGCTGTTTTACTGCTATACAAGCAAATTTACAGTTAGCCTTCGCATGGCAGCGAGAAAACCCCAGGCAGTTAACAAAGAGTGAATTTTTGTACCTCATTTGCTCCGTTTGGTTTGGGGGACTCCATCCTTCCAAAATCATTTCTGGATATAGGACCACAGGTATATTTCTCTCTGATCGGCGCCAATATCTAGTCGATTGCTTGGATTCAGACCAGTTGGCAAAATATTTGGAAGGTGTTACGGAACGTAGCCCCTTTCCAGAAAATGATCCGACATTGAATGTGTCCAAAGAAGCTGCTGAAGTAATTGACAAAACCCGTGGGCATACTTCTGATTCTCCTTTAACTTCTACTTCAAAAACAGATTCACGTGTTCAACAAAAGAAGGAGAAAAGTTTATGTCTACACCACGGTTATAACTTCTGAAGAGTATACAAAAGCAATTGAAAATGCAGCTGTGGCAAAAAGAAAATATAAAATTAAAATTCCAGTGACTCAAGGGAAAAAAAAAACAAGAAACTTAAAACCCAGGAAGTTAAAGAAGATGAAGAGGAGAAGAAATGGACAGAGCGATAACAGCATGGAGGATGTTGACATTGTAGAAGACGTCGAAGATAACTTCGTGGAAGTAGAAACCCTAAAGTCATACAGCAATGGTGATTATTTGGTGAATTTCAAGGGTGAGAAAAGACAACCAGTAGACTATCGTTAATGGTGCATGATTCAAAATTTTTTGTATAGTGAAGATATGGAAATTATGGCAATGAAAAGTGTTGATGTACAAAAAGGAAACACTTAAAATGAAGGAAAATAATGTGTTGGTGGTGGATGTTAAAAATATCTTAGTCAGGAATTGAACTGGTTGGCAACAGGCTGAAATATACATGCAGTGACTGTTGACGTGTATTAGATGTAGCTTTAGGTTTTGTATTCCAGTTGATTTGTTTTTGAAGTTAAGGAGGCTCAGAAGTTTGTAAACAATATTTCCTCTAGTTTAAATGATTAGTAATGTGTATTTTTCCTTTGTTGTTTCAGGTTACAAACCTGAATTACATACGATTGTGACATAGCAATCTAAATTATTATATTAAATAATTAATGCTGCTAAGAATAGTTTCTTTTCCGGCAATTGTTCTTAATAAATTAGATCTGCTCTATCTCATTATTGCCCTTCCATAATGCTCCACCTCCTAAAAACAACAGATATATACCAATGTCTTATAATCTCTCTATAACAGTCTCATGATTGCCCCATATGCTGGGTAATTATGAGACACTTGTTTTAATTTTTCATCTATTATCTGCTAAATTCACAATGAAAATAATATTAAAACTAGAGAAGTCATGCCAAGTAAATATATAAGTATACATTTTTCACAAAAATTTTGTCATTTAGCAAAAAGTTAGAGAAAAATTTTTAAAAATTCTCTCTTAATTACCCAACTTGACCCAACATTTTAAAGTTTAAATTTCTGATTAAACATACACAAATGGTTCATGGCAGCAATTTGAAATGGTAAAATACTTTGAATTTGACTATTGAAACAAAACATTACTTACGCAACAAATTAATTACCATGTAACAAAAATGATAATCAACAATGCAAAACAAAAAGCAAATAAAGTCAGCACTGTGCGACAAAAACATATTATTCTGAACTTTCACTTCAGGTAAACAAGTACTGCTATTGCCTTACAAACCCTAACAAATCAGCATGTACTGTGCTGTGTGTGGGATGAGCAGAAGACTGACTGGACCAAATGGCAGAGCCCACAGCAGCTGGCTGGTGCAATACGGACACCACAGGGATGCGCCAGAGTCAAGAAGCCAAGCTGTGTTTTGAGAGATGCTGTATATCAGCAAATATACTGAACCATCTTGCTGGGGGGAAATCAGGCCAGCAGCCTGAATATAAGGCACTCACATAACAGGTGCGAGGTCTTCCATCTTCCGTCATCAGAAACCCCTGGGGCTCGCATGAGAAGCAACACACTGTGGACCACGGCAAGCTACGGAGAGTCCTCTATCATCATCCGCCTCTCAAGACACTGAAGTTCGGTGGTGAGTTCCTTGTCAAGTGTGAGAAATGGCTTAGTGGCTTGAGACTATTAATATTTCCAGACTGATTGTAGTAGACCAGGTAGAATTTAACAAGGAGCAATAGAGTCAATTTTATAACTGCTTACCCAATATATTATTCCTGATAGCTTTCAATTGAATTGTATACTGAAAAGACAAAGTAAACTAGAGCTAGTATCATTGAGTGATTGTCGCTCCTCTTCCTTAGTATTGCTTACCATAAACTATGAACACAGCCTCTAGTTTCCACCCTCTTGTAGCAAGAGAGTTTACTTTCACCACCCCTATCGTTAACCACCCCAACCACACTTCACTAGATATCCTTGCATGATTGTGTTTGTAGTAAGCATTGCATGTAGTAATGGTGCATAGAATTAGGGGCATCAGTAATTAAATTAAGTGCATTGCTGTGTTAAATTCACTAACTACTTGTCAGTAATTCATCCTGCCGCTTGCTTATGTAACACGTTTTCAGAAATAGCACAGTGTAGTGGATAGATAGCAAATAAGTTTTCTGCTATTCCGTCATATTATAGAGTGAAAGTATTACAAACATTATCTTACATTGACATTAAAATTGTTCGCCTGCAACATAAAAAGTTTTACGTGTTCCAAGAAGTGTCAACCGCTTCTGTCATTACCTAAAAAATTGTTTAAAACTGCAGTTATAGATTTATCAGAAGCCAGGCAAGCATTAGAACACAAAGAATTAGATTCTGCAATAAAATTTAATTTATTAATCAAAAAAGCAGATGAGTTCATAGAAAGCAATCCCAACTTAATTGTGGAATTAGATAGCAAATCTATGTGATTAACAAGAGGACTAGTTTCAAAAAACCTAATGCAGAATACAAATGGGGAGATTGTGAAAATAAAACACTTTTAGAACCAAAAAATGAGATACAAAATGCACCCATTTTACAATGCTTTTATGAAAACAAAGCAACCATTTTAGCATATGATGCAGTGGAAATGGCAATTGGAGCAGTATTAATGCAACAAGACAAATACAGTAAACAAAGACATATCACCTCTTTCGCTTCAAAAAAAGTTCTCTCTTAATGAAACCAAATGGTCTACAACAGAGAGAGAGCTAGGCACAATTAAATATTTCTGTAACTACTTCAGACAACAAATATATGGTAGAACATTTACAATTGAAACCAACCATTCCAGCCTTAGATACTTAAATAGCATGGCTGAACATAATAATAGAATACAAAAAATGGCAATTTCCCTAGTGGAATACGATTTTGACGCATGAATAGTAAAAGTAAATTTAAATGCTCTAACAGATGCACTTAGCAGGATTCCACAGTAGAATTAGCCCAACTGCAAGACATTTAAGTTAAGGACCAAGCCCCCAAGAGCTGACTGGCATTTTCCTGTGAATAATGAAAAGTGGATGTTGTTACGGCTCAATACGGACACCACAGGGATGCACCAGAGCCAAGAAGCCAAGCAGTGTTTTGAGAGGCACTGTATATCTGCAAATAAACTGAACCATCCCGCTGGGAGGATTCGGGCCAGCAGCCTGAATATATAAGGCATACACATAACAGGTGCAAGGTCTTCAGTCTTCAATCATCGGCGACCCCTGGGGATTGCATTGGAAGTGATGGACTGCGGATCACGTCGAACTATGGAGAGCCCTTGATCATCAGCAGACTCATGAGAAGACAATCAGGTTCAGTGGTGTGTTTTACATCGAGAGTGTGAGAAGGGACTTGGTGGCTTGAGACTATTAATATTTCCAAGACTGACTAGCAGAAATGGGAGAATTTAATAAGAAGCAGTAGAGACAAAGCTGCTAAACAGATATATTTCTGATAGCTTTCTATTGGAGTGTATACTGAAAAGACTTAATAAACTAGAAATAACATAATTGATTGTTTGTCATTTTCATGCTCCTCTTCCTTAGTATTGCTTAGCATAAACTCTGAACACTCTAGCATTGTAAACTAGTTGTTACAAGGTAGAGGAGAGAGAGGAAAAGGTGGTGATGGAATAAACAGTTGAGAAGTCTAACCTCAGGAGGGGAAAGCTGCATTCTAACAGAGAAGGAGTGCAATGGACAGCAACTCGACACCACCAACCACTTGTGGGTGTCCAGTGGAATCTTAACTGTGTCAGCCAGAATTATCAGCACATATTTGTATATAATGTACTTGTCATTGGTTTGTTTGATTTACTCATCCTGGTGTTTTATTTACTTTGTGATTACTTCAATCATTCTGCTAAATTTTCCAGGTATTATTTACATTTCTATTGACAACAGCTAATTGTGACTTGTTATTTCATGAATGTATGTATTTTAATGTCATATTCTGGGTATTCTGTAATATTGTCATGAGTCGCCAAGGGCATATCCAAGTGAGCGATGGAGTTTTGAATAAAAATAATTGAAATTAAATTAATTTTCTAATTTATTTACAATAATATAAAATTACACACAGCTATTATTATTCACAATATAAAACTATCTATCTCCACTATTGACAATTATTATTCTCAGTGAGCACAAAATTTAATGTCAATCTCATTCTAACTAAAGTCTTATTCACTCTCTTCATACTTGCTGTAGTCACTTAATCTGCACTTATTATTTACATGTATTTAATCAAACTGCCTTTTTTTTATCATTCCAAATGTCTGTCACTCACGCATCCAATCCCACAGTCCAGCCAGAAAGTCTCACGTCCCAAGGTACTGACACTCGCAGGCTTCACTCCTGCTGATCACTGTCATCGCCACTTGTCACTTCCCTGACACCTCACACCTGGCGCCTAAGGCTGTACAAGGCTTCAGACACTCGAGACTGTCTACTCGGGGGCAGGTGGCCCAATCCAGAGGGTTCCTCACTCCCCGAGTCGCATTAAGTAAGGCAAGGATAATGACCATAACATTCATGCAACGATAACCACAGACATTAAATCCTCAAGAATGGGAAGTGACACGAGTAATGATAGACTTATCGGGCCACATGTCAATCTTCCACAGGCAGCTTGTTTGTACCTTTGTGCATACTCTTCTCTGGTTATTAGTAATATCACCAAGCACCCGAGGGGTGAACGTAAAGAGCACAAAGCCAAAGGCACTGCCTGCAACTCTGCACGCACTTCTCCAGTTACTGGTGATGCCTTTGAAGCACTGCACTTCCCATGCCTGAAGTGGAGGGCAAGGGAAACGACACAAAGTGACACCATGTTACGACAAAACAAATCTTTGCTATGGTGTAGGTGTGAAATAATACTTTATTCCTTCACTCACCCCCACTAGAATAATCATTTGAAGAACATATCTCATATTAAAATAAATGAGTTATAGTCGGTTCACGACTGGAAGAAACTTTTGAAAATCAACCTTTGAAAAAACACCCTAGCCGTTAGCTACATGCATATAACATTACAAACAGCGGCGAGCGCGGATACAGTTATGCCGTTAGGTTGCCAGCACAAAGAGAGGAAATAGTTCTAAAGTTTTAACGTAATTGTTAATTTATCGCTTACAAATGGGTTTCGAAAAGACTTGTATCTTATTATGCCAATTATTAATGACGTGATGCTAACGTACTTTGAATTCAATGTTTCTTGCATACTCACAAGATCACGCTCAAGGTGAAAGTAGAGCGGCCATTTGTTTACAAACCTTCGTTCCGTGTGTTGTTGGCGAGATGTGGTCGACACACGTGCCAGAGAATAAGTGCGATTATCTTGTTTAACCAATAATAATTCATTTACTGGTTTTTTTTTTTTTTTTACTAATATCCTCTCTTTATTATTTCCTGTTGTGCCGATTTCTTTTGTTTCTGATACCTGTATAAGAGATTACTCGTAGTGCGTTCTCACGTCTTTAATATTTTTAAATTTATTTCAGGTTNCACGCTCAAGGTGAAAGTAGAGCGGCCATTTGTTTACAAACCTTCGTTCCGTGTGTTGTTGGCGAGATATGGTCGATACACGTGCCAGAGAATAAGTGCGATTATCTTGTTTAACCAATAATAATTCATTTACTGGTTTTTTTTTTTTTTTACTAATATCCTCTCTTTATTATTT
>NQII01001958.1:133400-185922 GCA_002778355.1 Clitarchus hookeri | reverse complement strand
GAACACATGTACACACACACAGTGGAATGTAAACATTGCATGTAAACATTGCCATGTGACTGCCACATGGCAATGTTTGTTTACCCTTTGGCAGAAGGATACGAAATGGGCTTGAAAGTAGATCTTTAGCAGGGCTTCAAGAAAGTCTCTTCCAGTCATGAACCGACTATAGCAAGTTACAGTTTACTGGTTTAATGGTACAGTTATAGCACTAATTTGAATTACCATATTTTTTATTCACCTTGTATATCCACATAACTCAAAACCCTGGTGTAATGGCTAGAATATTTACAAATTTTACACTAATTATCAACATGCATTAAATAAAACATATGACTACACAAGAACATATGATTACAACACAAACCTCAACTTCACGTGTTGTAAACTGAGTGATTCGTATCCACAGAAACGAACGTAAATTGTTAAGAAGCCCCATGCCTCCAGTGCCTCCACCTTGCAGAAATTTGAAGGAAACATATGTAAGCACATAATCCCAACAAAAAGAAGCAGGTACTTCTGCCAAAGCATCCACTGAAAAAAAAAAAAAAAAAAAAAAACTGGGTTTTATTATAAGTATTATACTAACTGCATACTTGCATCAAGATATATAACAATTTGACTTTATTATATTAACTTTCCATTATATGTATAGAATCTTAATTTTAAAATGTTGGTAAATAAAAGAATTACTATAAACTGCCATAAAATCTAGAAGAAAGGAATGTGTAAATAATTACATGTACAGGTTGAGTATAAAAGCATACCCCAACTTTGAAGGTCTATAATATCAAAACCAAAAACAACCTACAACCTTGGTTGACTAATCAAATGAACCGTGGAACCATGAAGCTTGTTTACCACTCATTCATAAATGTTCAATGTTACCACCATGAGCGGCCCGAACGACATCTACGCGATAATCAAACTCGTTCCACGCTCTTGTCAGCATGTCCGGTGTTACGGTTTGGATGGCGTTCGTAACGCTAGGTTTGAGGTAGTGACTGAGAAGTGAGCTCGTATTCGACAAGTCAATTTGAAGGGGACGGTCTGATGTTTCCTTTACATGCTGAGAGATTATACTGGGAGCGTCTGTCGTCGCACTATGAGCGTGTGTTGTGTGTTAGTCCGCATCACGATGGCGACAAAACAACAGAAGGCATTCTGTGTTTTTCAGTTTGCTAAATGTGAATAGGTTACGACAGTTCAAACTGAATTCCGTCGCTAATACAGACGTCATCCTCCCGATAGGTGGAGTATCTTACGTTGGTTTCGTGACACAGGGTGCCTTTGCAAAGGCAAAAGTTCCCGGTGGCCGCGTGTGTCCAAAGAGAATGTGCAACGGATTCAACAAGCGTTTGTTCGCTGTCCTGGAAAATAAACTCGACAAGCTAGCCGGGAAATGCAAATCCCTCAATCGTCGGTATGGAAAGTGTTACGAAAGCGATTGCTGTACAAACCATACAGGTTACAGCTTGTACAGGCTCTTACCGAAAGTCATAAAGAACTGAGACATGATTTCTGTGTGTTCGTTCTTGCCCAGAACGAGGTAGATGACACCTCCATGTCTAAGCTGGTTTTTAGTGATGAAGCAACGTTCCATACTAATGGTAAGGTGAACCGGCACAACGTGCGGATATGGGGTCTGGAACCTCCACATGAAACCACCTAACACGAGAGCGCTTCCCCCAAAGTGAATGTGTTTTGCGTTTTATCCAAAGACACTGTTTTCGGCCCTTTTTTTTTCACGAGCCCATTGTTACTGGAATCCCTTATTTGGATATGCTTACAGAGTGGTTGTTTCCTTAGTTAGAAGGGGCGGCGAGGGACTTCATTTTCCAGCAAGATGGTGCGCCACCCCATTGGCACCAAGCTGTTCATGGATATCTGAACGAGACGTTGCCGCAACGCTGGATTGGTTGAGGAGCAGCTGGTGACCAGGCTCTTCATCACTGGCTTCCAAGAAGCCCGGATCTTACCCCGTGCAATTTTTTTCTATGGGGGTACATAAAGGATCAAGTGTTTCGTCCACCATCCAAACCGTAACACCGGACATGCTGACAAGAATGTGGAACGAGTTTGATTATTGCGTAGATGTTGTTCGGGCCGCTCATGGTGGTCACATTGAACATTTATGAAGATATGGTAAACAAACTTCACAGTTCCATGGTTCATTTGATTAGTCAACCAAGGTTGTAGATAGTTTGGTTTTGATATCAAAAGGGTATTCTTTTATACTCATACTGTATAACATGGAAAATTAGATGAAAATACAAAACAAATATGTTAACACCAAAACTTAACAAACTTACCTATCAGTTTACTGTAGATGGGAACATACAGATTAATGACTCTACCACCAGCCAGAAGAATAAAACAAATTATTACTCTAAATTGAAGCAAAATATCTTTTCGAGGCCATAAAAATGGTGTAAGAGTTTTTATTTTCTTCCATATATTTCTGAATGTTGAACCTTGGTTAGCAGCATCTTGATCCTGGAAACAAAAAGTATAAAATTAATGATGATAATGTTCACAAGCAAATATTGATATAGGCTATACACTGTAAAGAGAGCACTTTCATTTGGAATAATAGTCAATAAATATATTTTATTTATGACTTAGACATTAACTTCAGAGTGCAGTGGAATATACACACTGTTTATTACTTACATGGCAATATCTATTTAAAACTTTGGTTAAAGAGTAAAAAATGTCTGGAAAAAAAGGGCATCAAAAATGCTCACTTTACCGTGAACAGCCTATATAAACCCAAATTATTGGAAGATTATAACTATATCAGTATTGTTAGTACTACATCTGATTTAAACCTCTTCAGACATAGCCACATCTTAGCACTCAGTATTAGTGTCACAGTTACCATGTTCAATATTACTTGGAAATAAACCTGATGAATCTCTAAGCTTATGTATAATAAGTAACTACTGTTATTTAAAATTTATGTTAAATATAGTGCATTCGTCAGTAGACCTTGGCAATAAGACTTCGTAGTCTTTACTCATATCACATGCAGCATATATTATAGGGCGATTAATTACCCTTTCAGTAAATCAAATTGCTTCATAAGGCTGTAGTGAAATAGAACAACTGCACTATCACCTCCAATGGATTTATGCCATAAGCAATAATGATATGTCCCAAAAATATATAAAATCCTGTTATATTAAGTAATTTTCCAACAATTTGCCACAATAGCAATATCAAATACTGTGGTTAAATTCACATGCAACCAAAATTACCAATAATTTTTATCATGTTTTATAACTCATGCGTTGTTATAATAAAACAAGATGCAAACAAAGTCGTTGAAAAGATGAAATACATAAGAATATGGCCATACTATTCCTTACATTATTCACAGGTTTCATTCATTACTAAAGCAAGAACTGCTCTGCTGGACTTTTTTTTTTTTACAATTCTACATGGCTACATTTACTCCTTGACAGTATGCACGTGAGATGCACAACCTTGCTTTTTTGCAAATGGGCTGATGTCATATTTGACTCTGCCTGTGCCAGTTTTGCAGACCAAATGAAAGGTTTGGCATAATGTCATGAGCACTGGTTCCCATGCCTCACTCACCATATCCCTACTCGTATTGTGAGAAAGACATGTTTCTAACAAACATGTACACCTAAAGGTATTTTACAAAATTACTATGCTGTCATCATGATGTTTATATTTTTTAAGTGTAAAAGTCTCAGCATTATTATTACAGAAAAAAGAATGTCACAGTGTGTCAAGGGCAACACTTTTACAAATCACAGTTGCAGGTAATTTACAACACAGCTACACATTGCCGCAGGCAATGTTATAGCAAAACATACTATATTCCTCATTAATACACCATGAATCTTCACAGATTCCTCCAATCTAGTGCTGCCTTGATCATCATTTTGTTTTACCAATTCTCTTAACATGATGGTATCTGCCAGCAGGCCACTCTGCCTTGGCCAGTTAAGATGCAAGTTTGGAGAGAGCACCTCATCTAGACAGTTATCGATTGAGTGATAATCAACATGATGGCACTGCATGCCTGGAGGAGAATAGAAGGGTTGAAAGAGAGGAAAGTGAAGATGCACTTTAAAATATGCGCCTCAATGGATTAATCTATGGGATTCTGCTAGCCAACCATCATCAGTTAAGTATACTGATTATTCCAGTTTATTTGTACTATGCAAATTAGATGTTAATAATTTTACGTAGTACATGGTTAACTCTGAAGAAATATTGCCATGTCAGGGTACAGGTGTAGTTTCTGCATTTCAGCATAGCTCATTTCCCTCAATGCCCACACATTAAAAATTCTGCATTATGGAAACTGTAAAAGGAAAATTTATGGTCAGCAAATCTGTGTAACTTTCCAAATTACTGAATTCCTAGTGGGAAGTTTGAGTCTACATGTCCACTTGTTCATTTAGTTGAATAAACTTACCACACTTTGCCTGAGCATTATTCAAATTTTTCCATGTCTTAAACTGTTTTATTTGCATTTATGCCTGCAATGAGCAACACCACAGTTTTAGACCGAGTTGCCCTACATGTGCACAGGTTAACAGTAGCAATTCCCATTTTGGCTAGATTAAGTTGGAATAATAGACCTACCTAACTTTTTAGACTTGTACATGAAGTTCACCCCGTGATCTATCAACAGGAGTTTGGGTCTTATTTTAGGAACATTTCTATGTATTATTACTTTTTGTTAAAATACTTTTGAATACATATCTTACATCCCTACAGCTAATCTTTGTCTTTTCCATTAATTGTCATGTAGCATTTTCTCTCCCACCCCATTTGCAGATCAAAAGGACTTCAATATTTTGAAATATTTGTGCACATTTGTAAATTATTACCAAGCAAGCATGTATGATTCAAATACTAGATACACATTAGTGCACACTGCTTTCTTATGTTCAGGAAAGTGATGTGAAAAAGAGACAATTACTATTATAGCTTTATTATTTTGAATAGTAACTTAAACAACATTAAATAAATTATCCCAACTACAATTCGGAAGGCTAGTTATCAAGTTTCTGTTCAATGTTACATCTGCGAGAGTTGTTATTGTGAGAAAAGCTGTGAATTAATCATGTGTAAGAAACAGTCTTTTTATGTTTGAGCACCTTAAATAAATGTTTTTATAACAGTAATACATTTGAGAAATAATTGTATGGTGAAGAGATTTTAAGAGACTATATACATAAAGAATTGAACAATGGTAAGAATGAATAATAATTATTATGTGCTGTAATGTATGTCAATTGAGGTCAAGCACTATAGGAATTTGGGAAGCACTGTGCGAGAAATACGGATGTATTTGAGAATGAGATAGTTTTGGAATTGCGTGCGAGACGTTGTGTTACGAGATTAAGCAGAGGAACCACGGCAAAAATAAGTCAGGGAGCTATTGAAGTAATAAATTATAAGGATAACAGACACACGTATCATTTAGTTTAATAAATTTGAATTGTAATGGGAGAATTGTGAGGAACATGTGGATTTTATGAATCAGTCTGTTGACCTGCAATGCTATGCAAATGTAAAATGTTATATTGAGTTATTTGTAAAAAGTCATAATTTAAGGGAATATGGTAAATTGTGGAATTAAGATTTAAGGAGTCTTATAAGGAAATGCTTAGGGATT
Organism: Clitarchus hookeri; assembly: GCA_002778355.1. NCBI lineage: Eukaryota > Metazoa > Arthropoda > Insecta > Phasmatodea > Phasmatidae > Clitarchus > Clitarchus hookeri. The sequence goes on along the minus strand of NQII01001958.1, from coordinate 180,257 downwards.
AATTGAGTACTATAATAAGTATGTAATCAATATTTCCAAGTTAGAGAGAAGTGGGTCCCCCATGTAAATCATGATTATCACATACACATTGTGAAGTAATCTATGCAGATGAGAGATGAAGCATGCGTGAATTAAGAAATAATAAATTGTGTGGTTTGAAATTGACAAAATTGTATTTGTATTTAATCAGTATATAGTAGTTTTCCGTATGTTGGTAGATTAGATGTGCATGGAAATATAGTGTGCAGATGTATGTTGACAAGACATTGTGCTCATGTTGATATGATTCCCCATTGTTACACAAGAAACATTAGTAAGTTGTCCATGGTGTGGTATGTTGTTGTCCCATATATCTCAAGTATTAAGGTCCCACCATGTCTCAAATAGGTGGTACCAACGCAGTGTGTGTAGGCACACCATGTTTCATAGGTTCTCTGTAATAAGACGTTGCTCTATTATGATCTACCAAGTCTTTAGTTAGAATGATATTTAACTCCATGAATTTAATTAGGATTTTAATCAGTTATAATTGGGTAGGAATTCTCCTAAAAGTGAGTTGCTAGATCAAATAAACATTGTGAAGATAAGTGGTCATGGAACCAGTAGAACTACGAGTCAGCTTTAAATAAGAATTGAGTTATTAAATTCATGTCGAGAAAAAAATGTGTTCACCTGCGTGCATAGAGGGTAATAAACAATTGAAGTCTGATTGTCACATCTAATTATTAAGCAGAGTAAGAATATTGTTTCTTGTAGCCTAGTCACTCGTGATACACACATCTTGGGCTGTTACCTTTCGTGGATTCACCCTTACAGAGAAATACCTGGCAAAGCTTCACTCTGACAGTGCCCTACAAAAATCTGCACCCTTCATCTTTCAATACCTGGTTTTGATAGTACCCCCCAAGACTACCATGGTGGCAGCATACCTCTTTTCCGTTTAACAACTTTTCGCGAGAAGTGTTCTTAGCTCTTGCCACTGGTTTGCGTGTTAGTAAAGACCCCCTGTTGACCGTTTTGGCATCGTGACAGTAACTAACAATAATGTTCCTGCTGTCCATTCTGTAGATACACCACAAATCCATAATTCCTGAATCATTAAAATCATCTGATGCACGTGCTGTTTCTTGGGCATCACCAGCAGGGATGCATGGTCAGTTGTTTCCTCTTGGTGAGGACTGCTTTTGCACCTCACTGTGTTAACATATGTAGGCTGAAGTCATCCTGTTTAGACTAGGGAAGGGGAGGTGCTATAGGTCCCCAGGTTAGTTCTCTCTGGGCAAGGAAGGCATCCTGGTGATAGAAGTATCATGGCAATACTATGCCGTAGTTATCCAAGCCTGGTAACCCACAGAGACTCTAGAAATTGTGGATGAAGTGATGGACATTTGAGTCTTAAACAGCATTTCTTTAAACATGGTAACCCAAGGCTCCTTGCACCACCCCTGGTTTTAAGAAAATTGAACTCTGCTACCTATCTCCCTATGGGACCCAGTTTCCTCGTGACTGGGAAAGAGCTATCAGCCATGATGACTTGGGCCAAATAGATTATACCATAGGCTTGATCGCTTGGCAGTGTGTTGAACTACTTGGCATTCAAGCCATTTGGGGCCCGAAGACAGGAATCTCAAAAGTGAAGAAATTCATTGGCCATGATTGTCTGGCTGATGACTTGCCTATAACGGATGTAAATCTGACAACTGAGTGAGAATGCCATGACTTGGCCCGTTGATTGGAGGACCAACCTATAGTGGGTTTAAGGCAGGGGTGTCTAATCCGCAGCCAACCGTATCATGTAATGCGACCAATGGGCTTGTTTATATATGAAATATATATAATTCACAAATAAACATAATTTTACAGAAGTTATTCTAGTATCAGGCCGTGGGTTGGTCATCCCTGTATTATACATGTGATTAGTAAGTGTGGGTTGGAAACAAACCACATGTTCCATTTGAGTGTTTTCCCTAGCCAGCGCAACCTTGAAGAGTAGCAGCGAGAGAGTAAAACAGTGGCCTGCGGACAAGTCCACAATAATTGTTGCGACCCTTTGCACAAAAAGGTTGGACACCACTGGTTTAAGGTGATTTACTATGCCTATTGAAGCTCACCCTAACTCCTCTCAGTACCCAGTAATTTTTTTAGGCTGGGGATGAGGGGAAAGGATGCTTACTCTCCGGTTGTGGACCCGGGATAGGTATTCTCTGCTGGCACATGCAGTTTGAAGATAGTTCACTGGGCGAGTACCTGGTCTGTAATGAATGTAAGGCTCATGTCCAATGAGACTATAGAGGACTTTGACTTTATTCGGAGCGCAACCAGACTACAATGTGTGTACGGCTTTGCCTGGTGTGACTGGCTTTGACTCTGGGGACAGTACACGTCCCTCTCTGTCCATTTTAGTATGGCAGTGCCAAAGGAAGGGGAGTTTCTTGCTTAGAGGTGGCTCTGTTTGCCCAACAGTAACTCATTATTATGTGATAAAGTAGTTGGTTACTGACTGACAAACAAACAAGTGCCACAGAAAAAAAGTAATACCACACATGATTGGTTTGGCCCCACTGGAGGTTTCCTTTGGCAACCAAACCATAGTGTCAGATTTGTGGTGGTAGTAGTTCACTCTGTATGCTACAGGAGATTATGAAGGATCCCCTTCCCTGTGAATGGTCAGGTGTTGAGCTGCATTAATGCTATGGTAGTGTTCTGAAGACACACCAGTGGTCTGGACAGTACTCCAGCCAAACCATATGCTTAGTTCTGAGTATGAGGGTCTCATTACTTGTGGAAGGGTGTGGCCAAGTGCATATGTGAATCAGCTTGGGGCTTTGGATCTGGTCTATACATGTTCGAGCTCCTGGGCACACCGGTGATGAAAGGGTGCAAACCAATTCCCCACAGATTGCGCAGTTGATGCACGGTATGACCTTTGTGGAAAGAAGTGCCACGTTAAAATGCAAACATCATGGCCATGCCATGGGCCATGGCTGTGTTTGCAATCATAACTGTTTCGACTTCGGTTGATGTATAATTCTTCTCATTGGTAATACAGGTCAAATTGTTTGCTGTTAGATTGTGGGTTGTCTTGCAGGAGCCTCATCACTACTGGTGGTTAGATGGATGTTTGGTTGATCAGGAGTAACATTAGGTGTTGGCATTGGCAGTGCTGGAGCCCTGGGCGTCAAATTGACAGTTTGGTTTTGCGAGTTGGAGGTTGGTTCTCTTGATGCTAGGCTAATCCATGGTTTACTGGGGCCGGCATCTTCAGCAGATGTAGTGTACAACCCAATTGTGTAGTGAGGGGACTCAAGTACCCACTGCCTGCGCTGTTGCTGGGCCTACTCTTGTAGCTTTGTGTATGCAAAGGAAGTAATGGTGCCTTTCTCCTGAAGTTCTCAGGCCTGATCCTCCTTTGCTTTTGCCCCCCTGTGGGAGAAAATCATGTGGTTGCAGCTAGGTAGGAGGATGGACTGGAAAGAGTAATTTGCCAGGCGTCCCTATGGTGCAAACTGCGATCTACACTAGCGCATATCAATTGGTTGGGGTTGCTTAGCCCACTCCTTAACTCCTCTGGCTTCTGTGGTTTCGCAGTGGACTTACATCTGACAATAAGACATGGTGGAAACAGAAGTGAATAATGGGATAAAAGAGGTAGGCAGATAGTGGCAGAATCTGGCTGACTATTATTGGTGTGCACCTGCTAGGCAGTAGAGTGCTGAGTACAATGGTTTTGTCAACTCCTGGCAGCCTACTGATCTTGAAAACAGAGCCATGTGCAATGACAAAACCTCACTCGAGCATAATACTTGCTGCACTAGAATGAGGGTATTTATCTGCACTTTCCTCTTTTAGATTCCTCTCCGAGCAATCCTCCTTGCAAGATGGACAGAGGTGAGAGGGTGTTAAATGGGTTGCTATTTATGGGAAATGAGCAAGTGGGGAAAAAAAGGCAAGTGCAACTTGTTCTGTTGCAAGAACAATATGGAGTGTAAGCTAAACTGAGCATTGAGTATCCATCTAAAACTGAGTCTGTACCAGGTCTCTCTTTCCATCATACCAAGCTTAATAGTTAGAAATGTCCCAGCTAGCAATGGCTGTGTTTGTTGGTGTCACTCTAGCAGAATGCAGAAAGATGGTGGTTAGTTGACGGTCGTCATCTTGTGTGGGTTTCAGCACCTAATGTTGTTGTAGTGCTCCTGACACAGTGATGGTGGTCCTGCAGGGTTCTGCGAAGGTAATTTGTGTTGGGTTGGTGTCTTGAAGCAAGTTCATTGTTTTGCCACAATAGGTAGCCTGGTTACAACAGGTAGGCTGGACATGGTGAGCACTGGACGCTGAAGAACACTTCGACTGTTGCTCCCATTTCTTTATTATGCCTCACCTTATACACCCCTCCACAGTCTAAGTTAGGGTCAGGGTTATGCAAGGGTAGTGGGTTGTGGCACAGTTCTCCCAATCCTCTGAAGTTGTGTGGCACAATGCACATCAGCAAAAGGGTGGCAGAGAGATGACTTCCATCCACTCTCACATATCACTGAGACTACAGCTGTGTGGGTAGTATCACCACGAAGTTAGGAGCAAACTTTCCCACTCCCTTTACCCTATATTGTTACAAGACATGTGAGGTGGCAAAGGGAATTCAGCGGTGTGTACAAAGGACAAAAATGCACCATGTGTAACATCTGTATTTAAATCTCTGCAAGAAAATCTTCAGGGTAGCCTAACAATACATTCATTGACTTAAGATATGGTGGGAATAGGCTGCTAGGCTACTAATCTATACATATTATAAAACTCAATGTCTCTCTGTCTGTCTGTCTGTTAGTGCGCTTATCACTCGAGAACCACGTATCCGATTTAAGTATTTTTTTATTTTTATTCATAACTATGTTCTCTGGCAAGGTTTTAGAATATATTTTGTTATGTAAAGTAACATAAGGAATAAGCAGTGACGATAATAGTGAATCAAGTTGGAAAAAAGTTTGCAGCCAGTGCGCTCTCTTGCAATACACTGTCTATACTGTTAACGATGGAACAATATCATGTAGTAAGAATTTTGTAGAATAAAAAGACCTAAAAAAAACTTCACGGTAGCACATATCTATCTATAACAGAGAAATACTAATAAGCATTTTTACCATTTAATTTCCCAATAACTGAATACGTAAAAGTCAAGCTATTGTTTCCCCATTAAAAACTTATATAACACTAAGTAAAATTCAACTTTATTTTAAAAAAAAAACCTAAACAATAATTTTGTAGTCCACGCGAGCGGAGCCGGGGGCACAGCTAGTTATGTTATAAAAAGGAGACAGAATTCCCAAGTACTCTTGGGCGGTACTCGTGGATGCAAACGTGCACACGCATGCATGCACGCACGCACGCACGCGCGCACACACACACACACACACACACACACACACACAGATATATATATATATATATATGCAAAAGTTGGTTTAACACATTTTCCCACATGACGTGGATGCGATCACACATTTTACTGGCTAGGCTGCCCGATGAAGTTGGCCTGGCCAACGAAACATTGTGCATGTGCATACGTATGGGAAAATGTGTTTGTCCAAGTTGTGTGTGTGTGTGTGTGTACATGAATACTGCCCTGCGAGTAGTTGTGTCTTCTATCTCCTTTTTATAATGTAATTTCATTGAATAAGGTTTTGGCAGATGCTTATATGTACACATATTTCATTCCATAACTGTTCATCACATATTTCTCCCATGGTCGACAAATGACTCTAGGAAAAACTTCACATCATAAGAGAATGGCTGGCTCCAAATATAATTAGCCCCACTTTCGTCATGCCAAGTATTACTTCAACCAAAACACAACAATAATTGAAAAATTAATTAATACTAATTGCCTACTTACATCTCCTTGAATATTTTCTGAAGACGAGTGATTTAAATTGAAGTAATCTCTCGTGGTCATTATACCTGGTGCTCTTAAGCCCAAAACAAACATCACTAAACACGATATGTAACGCAGAACAAACAACCCCATCTCAATCTTGTCAGAAATTCTGAAAATGGAACATAATATTACAAACTGAGAAATAACATCAAAAGCTCTAAACCATCTTAAAAATATATACAGGTTGAATCAAATTAAACTAAATATTAAATATGACATTTGAAAATCACACTAAATAGACAATCACCAAAACAACCGTCGGGGCTGCGGTGGCTGAGCGGTTAGACTGTTCACTTCCACCAAGACGAACCGGGTTCAACCCCCAGCCCGGATTTTTGCAAGTGGGAATTGTGCCGGACAATGCCGCTTATCAGCGGGTTTTCTCTGGGATCTACTATTTCCCCTGCCCTTGCATTCCGGCGCTGTTCCATTCTCACCTCATTTCACCCTCAATGACTCTCAAGACCTTGTTGTTAAGAGCGGCCCCGATCTCTCAACTCAACCATGACACCCATATAAATTGGGATCGTCAATAACACTACTATCCTGTATAAGAACCTTGAACATTGATGTGTAAATACTGACATCTAATTAGTGTTACTCCATGATGTTGACAATGTTCAATACGGTATGATTATTGGTGACTTCAGGGTTTCAGAGGAGTTCCAGATACCCTCATGCAAAACTGGGTGATATAACAGTGAAAAGGAAATGACAGGAAGCTACAGCATCTTAAGTGAAAACATTGACAGATTGCTCCTGTTGAAGCCTCCAACATGTATTGAAAAAAAGCATATGTCTTTGGTTAAAATTGTTTGCCAAAGACTTTTGGTAAGCATCAAGAAGCACTGTGAGCGATTGTACCAAGTTGTTTGAGGACATGGGAGTGCCTGAGTTTGAATTGCTAGCCCAATGTCCTGACATCAGTTTAGTGAACATTTTTGGAATAAGTTGAATACCACTTAAAAGCTGAACACACTGAATGCAGAATACCTTAAAGTTGTGCCTCATTGTGAGTGAGAAATTAAATCAAATTCCAGCAGACACATGAATAAAAATTGATAGAAAATCTTTAAAGAGTAAACTCTATGATAGAAAAAGAAAAGCCAATGCATCGACACCACACCAGATCCTAGTTAACACATTACTCTGGATTGTGTGAGTATTTTATAGATGACTCCGTGATTAATAACTAACCTCCTATTGCTGAGGTCCCAAATTAAAATCCAGTTCCCAGCTGATGGGACATTTTAAAATGCATAATATGGCAGACAATACCATTATGGCAAAGTTTTATTGGAGTATACCTGTTTCCTCCTCCCTCATTAGTTTGTCATCATTCCATCCAATCTCAATTCACTTTGTTCATTCTTCAGGCCGGCCCACAGATAGGGCAGCCAGCTCTAATAAATACTAACATCCTTTTATCTACATTATTGACTCTGCCTGCCTGCAGCAGATTTACATTTATATAGTTCAAGAAACAGATTTATTACCATAACTTTTAAAAATCAGTTTTAAAAACAAAATCTACCAATTAACTAATTAACATTTTTCATACGGTTAAACACACAAAAAATAATACCAGATATAAAAAAATGCTAGTAAAATACTACTAGCATAATGTTTTGACAGAATGATAAGAATTTCTCCTATGCTTTTAACTCTAAGTTCGATGGACAAAAATCCTTTTAATTTGAAAATGGGAAGATTTAGTAGAAATAAAAATAAGCCAAGAAAATACACTGGCATGCCAAATGTTACGGGATATGGGTCTAGTCTAGATAGCTAACCACAGCTCCCTGCTATTTTTAGGTGCAGGTTCTTGGGTGAGAATGGACCCGCAACCACGTCATATAAATGCTCGATGAGGTTTATATCAGACAAATAAGGTGGCCACAGCAGTCATTGAAAACTCTCCAGAATGCTCCTCGAACCAATTCTGGACAAACTTAGTCTGATGACATAGTGCATTATCCTGTTGCTGGAATATCCGGCCCTGCGGGGCGGGGTTGGGGCTGGGCTGTGGTTCCGGCCACCAACCTGTAAAGGGTGTAAGGTGAAGGGTACAGGTGCCCTGAAAACCGGACTGTGGTGTTACAGTCCGAGTGTGTAGGGGGGAACTAGTACCTGGCAACCTGGTAGAGCTGACGTGACGACTGGAATGTCAGTTCCTGTCGGTCCATCCCCTGGCTGAAGCCCTAGCAGTTAGTGACCGGCGTAAGTGTAAGAGTGACCTGGTGGTGATGCTTGGAGTGCCCACTGGTGATCTCCGGTGGGGCCTGCTCATTGGTGATTGGGTGTTCCCCTGCTGCTGCAAAGGCTGCCAACTAAAACTCCTAAATCGAGCAGTGATGCAAATATATAGCCTAGCACTGCTCAAGTCCATCTCCACCTCCTCGCGGTTGGGCTGGTAACATGGTGGCCACACCATGGCTAACGGAGTGAGGACGATTGAAGGCGGTAACGGCCTGTCTGTGCACAGACAACCAGTTATGGCGAGGTTATGTGCAGTCTCCAGTGACTGTATATATTCTTCGCCCTGCGGTGAAGACCCGCGAACCGAATTGCACTCCTCAAGCTGAGGCTCGATGTGGCAAGTCGAGCTGATCTCAGGGTGGCGGAGCTCTAATGAAGGGACTGTCTGGCATCCTGGAGGGGCTGGGCTGTTCCGGGTGAAAACTCAAGTGTGCATGTCTGAAAATTGTGGGTACCCAGGGGATCAGTGTGAAGCCCCGGCTTAGGCCGTGCTGATCGCGGGTCGGACTCTGGGTGGCATTGGTTGATCCTTCTGCTTGGAAGGAGATCTGGAGGTAGGTGTTTGCCTGGAGGGCTGGGCCTGGAGTGCCGGAAAAAGTCAGTAGCAGCTGCCGTGGAATGCAAGCGTGCTCTGACCTGCCCCAGGTTTTGGTTACGAAGGGTTGATGCTTGCTAAAGAAAGGTCAACGGTCTGGTCCGCCTAGAAAGAGGACTCGTTCACAAAGCGGGTTTGTAGAGTGGGGATAGCACTCGGCCCCATCAAGGTGGCACGTGCGGATTCAACTCCGTACTCTGCTGTTGACAGGTGAGGTGAAACCATCCTTGGGTGGAGAACATCCACCCACTGCGATTGGAAAGGGCGTATACTCTTTCTATTGAGAGCATTCAACTGCTCTCAATTATGGGCCCTGTTCAAGCCGAAACTAGACATGTTCTGGACTAAATGCCTGGCTGAGTGCACTTCCACGTCATGATGCCTGACGTGATTCTGTCTGTATTGACAATATATGCCTGGAAGTCCTGAAGCCGAAGTGCACTCATATAATAGCGCTCTGAATGATTTCTCCTGTTATACCCTAGGGCTCAGGCACAGGAGGAGCTGCTTTGGAGAACAACCGCTGCACGCGATTGCAGTAAACATGCTGGAATATCTCATCATAGTGGGAGTACCTGAAGTCCATGAAGGGCTGCAATGAAATGTCATATGATCAGCACAAACACACTCACGTGATGTCAGAGCACAACTGATACACATCTGGGAAATTCCAAGACATAATGGTGTGGTAGCGTCACTGACTATTACCTTTACATACTGGCATCACATGATGTCTGGCATGTCATTGTACATGCGATATAAAGAACCTCGCAAAAACACTAACATGAAGTAAAAGATATAGAATATTTCATAGAATGTAATTGGCAGAAGGCTTTGAAAAATAAGTGTTTAGGTGAAGAATTTACAATTGGAGTTACTTACTGAATGCTCTTCAGATACAAAAAAATCCTTAGATGACATTTGCTATGATACACGTGAAGAACACTTCAGTTTTACTGAAGCACACAAAATTTCATACATGCTTCAATTACAATGTTATCTGTTCATTATAAGAACTGTAAATCAAAAAATTAATAAAACATATCACAAATATTTATTACTGATCAAATTTGCAATGGACACCAGTGACAACACAAGTGTTACAATGACACAAAAAATTCTGCTACACCTCAAACATCTCCAATTTGAATTGAACAAAATCGTATTATAATCCTAGAAAGTAGAGTTGCATATTTGTATCCAGTGGTATTCCTTTATTCAATGAATGACTGCAACTCTAGTACAATATCATAGGGCATGACACCTGAAAATTAACTTGGCCAAGGAATGGATTCTAATCTCTGATGTAAACAAAATGATAATTCTGTATCCAGGTGACTGTGGATGGTTGTCATCAAAGTGGACAAGAAGTGCTCCATTATATTACACTCATGGCATCTCAGAAAAAAACTTGGCTAGTATATTTTGCAGGAACTCCAAGTTAAGATATGCTCTCCACACTTCACCAAGAAGACTCAATAACTACACAACTTTAGTAAAAAGCATATCTGACCCTAAGTTCCAAATTTTGAATTATTTCTCTTAGAGTACTCTACAACATTATCATGTTAGCAATAATGGAGCTGGGAAATTGTATATTGAGATCACTGAAAACGCATCCAAAATAATAATTGGAAGTTTTAATATTATAATATGCGCAAATTAATTAATTTACTTGTTACACTTACGACATACAGCAGTATCAGACATCAAAGTTTTATTGGAGTATACCTGTTTCCTCCTCCCTAATTAGTTTGTCATCATTCCATCCTATCTCAATTCACCTCGTCCATTCTTCAGGCTGGCCCACAGATAGGGCAGCCAGCTCTAATAAATACTAACATCCTTTAACTGACCGACACAGCACCGAAGCAAGTCTACCGTAAATTTGGTAGATTATAAAACAAGAGTTCTAATGCAAAAGGCTAGTATACAACAATGTTAGAAAACATTAATATTATAATGTGAAATATTGATGCATAGTGATGTTCTATGGGATGGTTTAGAAGTGCTGACTAGGAAAACTTTTGCTTTCCTCTATTGCATACCCAAAACCAACATCATCCATATACCCAAATGTTCTAAAATAAATGGCCAAAATACACACAAGCACATTCAACTATCCCTGCCTACTGTACAGGACAGATAGAACCATAATACCAAATAAGTCACAATAACAAGAAGCCTGCACACCATTTGCAGTATAGCCATGTGTGTCATAGAACATGTTGAAGCACTCTGCATAACATATTGGAACAGCATGATTTACAGGATATTTTGTTCCACACGAGTTCAAACTGGGGCATATCGCAGCAAAAACATACTGTAATGGAGAAAGAGGACATAGATGCAACTTTACAATGGACAATGTATAGCTGGTTTGAAAAAAATCAGTGACCAGAGTCTTCAAGAAGAGGAATGTAGAGAACACAAAAAGGTGGATAAAGACACTATAAAGGCATGTGTGGAAGCAAACCCACGCACTACTGTCAGGGATCTTGCCCATAGGTTCAACCATTTCTGACCATTTACAACAAACAGGGAAAGTGAAAAGAAAAATCTGATTGCTGTACAAAATGATTGAGCATCAAAAACAGCAGCAGCTGGACATCTTCAAAAACCAGTACATTTGTCATTATAATAAGTCAAACATTGTAGCATTTAATGAACCAGCTATTGAAGTAGGCAGTGGTTAAAAGTACACGGTTTGAAGCAGGGAGTAGTCCTTTATTTTTTCGGTCCTCACGTGCATGGTGAGTGAAAATTAGTTTTGTATTTGTGTACGAGTTTCAGCAGTATATCCAACCACTTGTAGTTTCTGCTCATAGTGAAATGATGTCACAGTTTAGCTTTGGGCATCCTGTGAAATTGTTTGACGATGCTGGCCTTAAGCAAGGAAAACATGGAATAATGATGGATGCCATGTTTTTTATAAGGTTGCAAAAAGATGCATTAAAATATTCTTTTCCCCCTGTGAAGATTCTTAAGTATGAGTCTCTCGCGCAATACATCCACCATGGCTTTTGTGACATCGCTGGCATATTTCAACTTGAGTTGGCCTTGCCCATGCATGTTTGGAAAAAGTGTTCTTTACGGTCAAAATGTAGCAATGGCCTTTATTCGCAAGTGAAAATTCTTGCATTTCTATCAGGCCAGATTGGAAAGTATCATCCAGCCCTTTCATGATATATTTCCTGCATCCTGGCATATTTGTGAGTTTATCAGCAACCGCATACTTGCTCATTTTGAAATGTAGCCTGCCTCTGAGAGTTCTTTGATGACGGAAATTATTTTGTTTGTGTGCAGGCTGTTTCCTGCTGCCTGCAGGGTCATTAAAAGCCTCAGCCGATCTACTAGCTCATTCGGATCATCCAAGTATAGATAGTCAATGTTTTCCCTGCTCTCCATTTTCTGAGTCAAACTCGAGTCAGCAGTTTTGCTTATCTTAGGAAACAGTCTTTCTATAATGGGGAATGTTTCATTAACAGCGTATTTAAATTGACGTGTTGCAGTGGTGTTATTGGCATAATACAGGTTACTGTTCTATAGCAAAAGACAATACTAGTGCAAATTAAATTTGGTGTAGTGTCCGGGTCACCTGTGAAACAATAGTTCACACAGTCAGTCTGTGTGAGATTCTAACCCTGTATTTTTCAAGTTGGAGTACATCCTCCGGAAAAAAAATTAAATTTTCTTATTTCTGAGGTATCATTTTCAATCACAATTCTGCAAACCATAAGTCATGTCACCATTACGGCCAGAGAAGGAAACAATGTAATGACCTAGACGAGTACCGAACTCAGGCGCCTGCTCATACGCACGTTTTTGTGACTGATTGTGCAACAAATTTATTACAGAAATTTATCTTCATCAGAATCATCCTCTCTTTCCTGTTCCGCAGGGCTTAGTTTCCATTTGAGTCTGAGCCTAAACTTCCTACTTGATTTTGCGTTTGATTTGATCACGAGTATCATCCCGGTCACCTTGGTTTTTCCTAATTTTGTTTAGCATGAGGGTAGTACGTTTGAGAGCCTCTTCCCTTTATTTCTCAGCAGTCATTCTGTTATTTTTTGCAAGTAAGTATTTTGCACGCACTAGGATGAAATATGTACACCGATTTTTGATTTTTTTGTGATTTTTTCCAAGTTACAAAGATTTTTTTAACAATTTTTGTTATTTCAAAAGATTTTAAGTGATTTTCAAAAAATTCTAGGGATTTTCAAAGAATTTGAGCAATTTTTAAAGATTTCCTTGTGATTTCCTTGCTATTGTCAAATTTGTTTTGTGATTGTCAAAGATTTTTGGTGTTTCCCTAAAATTTTTAAGCAATTTAAAATGTTTTTTTTCTGATTTTCAAAGATTTTTTCTTATTTTCAAAGATTTTCTTGCAACTTGTGATGAGTATTTGCACCTGCAAAGATAATATTTACGACTCTATGATTTTTTTTTGCAACTGTTGAACATTTATAAATATATTAAGGTTCATATCTTTAAAATATTTCTCAAATTTTTAGGGAATTTTTAATAGATGAGTTTCTTAGATTTTAAGTGATTTTCATGAATTCCCTTGCGTTTTAAAAAAGTCTTCTGAAAATTTTTGTTTTTATAGATTATATTTCGGTTTTTGTGATTTCCCATAATTCTGAATTCAAAAGTTTTTTTGTATTTAAGGATTTTTGTGATATTTAAGGGTTTTATGCAGCACCATCATAAATCAATATCATTATTTTATTTTTACATATTAATGACTTGAACAGCGGTTGAGTGGCATCATGATTTTTATGCTTTTTTCTGGGGCACGAAGCTGGTTAAGTGACTTTGGCATGTGAATGTGCGCCAGATCTCCCTAACAAGTACTGACTGTCAGTAGTGTTTTCGTTCACCTACTACTCACAAAAAAATTTTTTTTTGTTAAATATGTCTGGCGGGTTGTAGTTTTATTGGGAAAGAAACTGCTCCCTTTCCCTGGCCCAGCATGACCCCCATCGCTGAGGGATGAACCGGAAACAGCCCCTCTGTCAAGGATGGAGTGTGACTAATTTGTTGCTTTCACACAGCGTTTTCAGAATGCTAATTATATCCAGCGATGCAGCATCGTCCTATACTCATGGGGGCAAAGTCAGAGGCCGATTACCTCTATAGTCATGTGTTCATATTACCAAAAATAGGTAATGTTTCAGACATTTCATTTTAGTTTCTATTGCACGATAAACTTATAATTTAACTTAATGAGTTTATGTTTTATTTAAGTTAATTCTAATCTCCTTGCTCAAAACTTTGACAGCTGAACACTTAACTAAGATTATCGTTTTTTCCAACATGATGAACTGTGTTGACCACAGAATACAGTATTCCCACAGCATTACTTCAAGACAGTTCAATATATCATTAAGGGCATTCTTACCCCTTTAGAATAGAAGATAGTACATCACGTTATATTTTTAAATACCTAAAATGTTCTGTATAATTTCACAGTCTCTCTGCCAAAGAAAACAAATAACGCATGTGCTGCAGTCTTGAATGGTGGTCTGCCCAAACAACATGTACTATTATCAGCAAGTAATTCCAGGATGATGAAATGAAATCTTTACTACAGTGAAACCTCGTTGTTGCGTTCCCGTTTATGTCGATTTCCCGTATCAGTCGATTTATTTGGATGGTCCCAAAAAATATCTTATACAAACAATGTAAAAAAACCCGCATTAATTTACTTGCATCCATCGATCAGATATTCTGTTCGAAAACCAAAATATATTCAGAACAATTGTTTATCTGTGAAAAAACTATCTTAAAACTGGTCCTACCAAAATTCAGTAGCGCCAAGAGCAGGTAAACAGACACGTACGAACCTCAAATGCTAGTATACACAACTAGTTATGAAACGTTGCAATTGTAAACAACCACGTTATTTATTTTTGACAATTCAATCACCATTTGTTTTAAATTACTCACGTCGAAAAACAGGTAAAACATAATAATTGCAGGCATTTCTTTGTTTCAAGTCAGCAAACGAATATCCGCGCAAATAAAACACGTATGTATAATGGACATGGTACGGGCCAGAACCAAACTTAATAATGGACGGAACGTATTTTTGGACGGAACGGATTTGAACTTTACTCTTGTTCCGCAATGGAAAAGTAATAATGTTTAGGTCAGTACGGTAAATAACCATGTAAATTACAAGCATTAATGGTGAACAGCATATTTTCACGGAATAATTCTGTTAAGATAAAATTACGCTAGTAACTCTTTTTGAGCGTAATGCAGTGATATAAACTGTCACACAAGATGGCGAGTGTTGTCAACTTAGCAGATTTTGCGTTTGATTTGGCAAAATTTAAAAACATTTAGCGGGCAATGAAATTTTTAGCAGAGTAAAACATAATTACAAAAAATTGTATTTTTACATGTCAAACTTAAAAAAAAACTGTTAAATTTGCCTCCACAGAAGAGAAAAAATATAAAATGCAGCATTATTATGATGAAACTACGTACTTTAATAATGTACTTAAATTTTAACAATTTTGAGCACGTTACTATTTTAAATGATTGTTTTTAATAAATTTTGTTTGATTTTTGCCACTTTTTTTACATTTGGCAGAAATTTAGTGAATTTTATGTAAACATTCAGCAGATTTTTCAAAATTTCATTACATTATTTTATAATACAATACTTATATTGAATTATTTAAATTTGCTTTTTAATCCAGTATTTAAGATATGCCCACTGTTCATTACAGGCAATCACTCAGTATACCCAAGGATGAAAATAATTTTTTTTTGAGGTTAGGTTTTGATTTTTGAGGAGAGCTGTCCACATGTTGAGTTTTCCCGCATGCTAAGTTTTTTTCAGTAGGTCCCATGAAAAACGAATAATAGAGGTTTCACTGTATAATGTTAGATTATTAGACACGTCACTATACGCTTGTGTTAACGAAAAAATAAGCCTATAAAGATGCACATTTTTATGGTTGCAAAGAATAAACCACATACACTGGAGAGCCAAAAAAACTGGTATAGGCATGCGTATGCAAATAATAGAGGTATGGAACTAATCAGAGTAACGCGATGCTGTTGGCAGCGCCTATATAAGACAACATGCATCTGGCAAAGTTGCTAGATCAGTTACTACTGCTACAATGGAAGGTTATCACCATTTAAATGAGTTTGAACGTGGTGTTATAGTCAGCGCACGAGAGATGGGACATAGCATCTCCAAGGTAGCGATACAATTTGGATTTTCGCATACGACCATTTCACGAGTGTACCGTGAATATTAGGAACCCGGTAAAACATAAAATCTTTGACATTGCTGTGGCCAGAATAAGATCATGAACAAACGGGACAAACGAAGACTGACGAGAATCATTAAATATGACAGACATGCAACCCTTTCTCAAATTGGCGCAGATTTCAATGCTGGGGCATCAACAAGTGCCAGCAAGTGAACTATTCAACGGACCATCATTGATTTGGGCTTTCTGAGCCGAAGGCCCACTCGTGTACCGTTGTTGACTGCACGAAATAAAGTTTTACGCCTCGCCTGGACCCGCCAATACCGCCATTGGACTGTTGATGACTGGAAACACATTGCTCGGTCTGACGAGTCTCGTTTCCAATTGTATCGGGCGGATGGACGTGTATCGGTATGGAGACATCCTCATGAATCCATGGACCCTACATGTCAACAGGGGGCTGTTCAAGATGGTGGAGGCTCTGTCATGGTTAGGGGCGTGTGCAGTTGGCGTGAAATGGGACCCCTGATACGAGTCTGACAGGTGACAGACACAAGCATCCTGTCTGATCACCTGCACCCATTCATGTCCATTGTGCATTCCGACGGACGTGGACAGTTCCAGCAGGACAATGCGACACCTCACACGTCGAGAGTTGCTACCAAGTGGCTCCAAGAACACTCTTCTGACTTTAGACACTTCCATTGGCCACCTAAATCACCAGACATGAACATTATTGAGCTTATCTGGGATGCCTTGCAACGTGTTGTTCAGAAGATATCTCCACCGCCTCACACTCCTATGGAATTGTGGACTGCCCTGCATGATTCATGGTGTGAATTGCCTCCTGCATACCTTCAGAGATTAGTCAAGTCCATGCTACGTCGTCTTGTGGCACTTCTGCGTGCTCGTGAGGGCCCTACATGATATTAGGCAGGTGTACCAGTTTTTTGGCTCTTCAGTGTAAATACAAAACACGTAAAAGACGCTCTACTCTTTTTTCACATATTACCTAATAATGTTTCAAAATTAATTTACTCAATGTCATAAATATTGATTTTTAGAGGAAATTTATGCGTATTGCAACATTTTTTTAGATGTTTTAAATCTTGCTGACCCCTGCCACCTTCAGACTACCAACTGGGTAACTCAATGAGCTCTGTTCCCTCTTCCACCCCTTTTTCACCCTTCAAACTGTTGCTGCGGCCTAGGTTATATCATTTACGAAAATACTAACTAGAGCAATATTTTATTGCAGTTTTGGGTGCTTTGTGGCTATTTACCAGTGGAAAAAAAAATTATACACATACTGAGGAGTAATAAATAACTGTCATAGTATCACAAAAGTGTAATAAGGGAAAATAAAACATCAATACTGAGTTCTCTCAAAATAAATACCACTTATAATAATTAACTTGTTGCTTAATACTTTTATCATATAATGTTTAAAAAAATGCAATAATAATGGAAGCTAGTACACAAATATTGTTTTCTCACTAAATAAATACCACGTATAGCAATCAACTTGTAATACTGTTCTCGTATCTGCAAAATTTATAATTTTCTTCATGAAAATTAATTAAAAGTCATATACACTGAGGTGACAAAAGTCATGGGATAGCAATATGCAAATATACAGATGGCAGTAGTATCTTGTACAAAATGTATAAATGGGCAGTGCATTGGTTGGGCTTTCATTTGTAGTCAAGTGATTCATGTGAAAAGGTTTCCGACGTGATTATTGCCGCACGATGGGAATTAACAGACTTTAAACGCGGAATGGTAGTTGGAGCTAGACGCATGGGACATTCCATTTCGGAAATGGTTAGGGAATTCAACTTTCTGAGATCCAGTGTCAAGAGTGTGCCGAGAATACCTAATTTCAGGCATAACCTCTCACCATGGACAACACAGTGGCCGACCGCCTGCACTTAATGACCGAGACCAACGACGTGTGGGCAGAATGGTCAGTGTTAACAGACAAGCAACACTGCGTGAAATAACCGCAGGAATCAATGTGGGACGTACGACGGACGTGTCCGTTAGGACAGTGCGATGAACTTTGTCTGTACTGGGCTATGCCAGCAGAAGACTGACTCAATCGCCTTTACTAACAGCATGACATTGCCTGCAGCGCCTCTCCTGGGCTCATGACCATATCGGTTGGACCCTAGGTGACTGGAAAACCGTGGCTTGGTCAGATGAGTTCCGATTTCAGTTGGTAAGAGCTGATGGTAGGGTTCGAGTGTGGCGCAGACCCTACAAATCCATGGACCCAAGTTGTCAACAAGGAACTGTGCAAGCTGGTGGTGGCTCCATAATGATGTGGGCTGTTTTTACATGGAATGGACTGGGTCCTCTGGTCCAACTGAACCGATCATTGACTGGAAAGGGTTATGTTCAGCTACTTGGAGACCACTTGCAGCCATTCATGGACTTCATGTACCCAAACAATGATGGAATTTTTATGGATGACAATGCGCCATGTCACCGGGCAACAACTGTTCGTGATTGGTTTGAAGAACATTCTGGACAATTCCAACAAATGATTTGGCCACCAAGATCGCCCGAAATGAATCCCATTGAACATTTATGGGACACAAACTNGCACCGGCAACACTTTCGCAATTACGGACGTCTATAGAGGCAGCATGGTTCAATATTTCTGCCAGGGACTTCCAACGACTTGTTGAGTCCATGCCACATCGAATTGCTGCACTTCGCCGAGCAAAAGGAGGTCCGACACAATATTAGGAGGTATCGCATGACTTTTGTCGCCTGAGTGTATAATGCAACATGACAGTCATGCATCTATGACATAGTAGGTTAAGCAAAGAGCATGGCGGATGTAGGAAGGGCTTAGCGTCTCGTAGACAGCAAGGTCATTAAAGATGAATCATGTTGCTTAGCGATGCACAAATGTGAAGGAATTGGATGTGTACACAGAAAAAAGTCTAATGTTGTGACAACAGCAATTTTTTGTAATCAGTGGACAGTTAGTAACTAATGTTGCTGTTAATGTTATATATGGTTAAGCTGTTAATGTTAATGTAACATTAAGTTATTTTGTAACAACATTACTGCCATACTGTTATATCAACATTAAGGTGGTGTTTATATGTTGTGGGAATACAAATTTTGTGTTGAATTGATGTCACTATTTGTTTTTAAATTTTCATGTATTTTCTTTGCTTTAAAAAAACATTCAGATGTAAAATAAATTAAGTACAATCATTTTGTCACAAAAAGAAATATTACCAACGAAAATAAAATTACAACTACGAGGGGAACCATACCCGTGCTTGAGTATTTGATGTTCTCCACTTCACGGAACCTGATGTCCTTCCAACTGCTCTATCTTAACATGTCTGACTGCGTTTCATGTTGTGTGTATTCAGAACAACATAACGACAAACTGCAGTTTTCTTTCGTTACGTGGAAATACTTTATGCTCAATAAATACACACACAATTGGCACACACAAACTGCTTTGCAAGGCTTGAAGAGCTGATCTAAGCTATATTTAGTTCTCATACTATGCTTGAAAATTTAAATATAGTGGTTTCATTTTACGAGGTTATCACTATTCACTACTATCCACCATCTTACAATTACAACGCCAAGTCAGTGTAAACTTGTGTTTGATGGACATTTCTTTCATGTCGCAGTAACACAAAATATTTTGTTCTTCCTGTTATTTTTAGCATAATACAACTTTTGGTTGCGGCAACATTGCTTGAAGACTTTATAAACATTAACACGTCAACAGTATATTTGCATTATAGTAATATAAGACTTTGTAACTGGTTAACACTGTTAACTTTTTCATTTTATTAATTTTACTGCAACATAAATGTTCAAAAAATGCCTTAATTGTAATTTTTTGTTGCAAGAACATTAGACTTTATTCGTGCAGCAAGGAAACATCCCAGCATCTGGCTGGAGTGATTTTGGGAAACCAATAAAAACTGGAATCAGAAGGGTCGTACCGGGATTCAAACCCAAGTTTGCCCCGAATGCAAATCCGAAGGTTTACCAATGTTCCACCTTGTTTGGTGCCTGTGTGGAGTGCTTAGCATAGTTAAATTCTATTCTCGCTGAAACAACATGCTTCCTAACCTTTAAGAAATGAGTAAAGAAGCACAGTAATTGTTTTTTTCTCCAAAACGAATGGAATACTTGCTAAGATACTGTTACAGTTAACTATTGTCTAAATAAGTTAAAAGAATTAAGTATTCCTTTGTATAGTAACAAGTGCCTAATATGCAAGCATAACGAGGTTACGTAGCCCTATGCCCAATTTCAAACCAAATACAATAAAATTGTATATTTGACAGCATTTCATTTTTGCAAAACAAGATATAGGTTCTGCTTTCATGCATTGTAGTGTTATAAAAGTATTACTATATGTGCAAAAAAGTGAATATGTAATGCATAATCATTTTAATTTAACATTTTCATATAGTTACAATGAATATTATTTTTTGAGCAAATTACAGCAGGTGCAAAATATCACATGCATGAAATAAAAACTAAATGAAATAATATAATTAGTTTTTCAGGAAACAGTAATATCGAGATACCACTTTATGATTTTGACATTTATGTTTGTCTTAAAAGTGTAAGGGTTGGTTATAAAATGCAAATTTTTATATATGCTATTTGTTAAGAGGGCACATGCATGTCAGCACAAGGAATTAAAAGAGTTATACAATAAATCTATTACATTAAATGAGAATGTAACTTAATGGTTATACTTGGAAAATATTTTGTCGGCCTATCCAAACAATAATTTTTACAGATGCCAACAAAGAATCACGTTAATCCAGCCTAAAGAATATATTGAGATAAGACAAATTACTGTACATAACAATGTAGAGTGGAGAGAGTTTTGGCGAATGTAAACATAGGGGACTTGTGCACCGATGAGGGTGAAGCAATGCGAGATGCGAGTATGGAGCAACACTGGAATGCAAGGGCGTGGGAAAACTGCAGACCCTGAGTAAAACTGCAGACCAGTGGCATAATCCAGCACAATTCCCAAGTATGAAAATAAGGGAGTGACCTCGCTAGGAATCGAAGCCGGTTCACCTAAGTGGGAGACGATCATTCTAGCCAAACCACTACCATGGCCCCAACATAACAAAGGATTAATCGTGCAAGATGCAATTTGTCAATGAATTTAGAGCATTCAGTAATTACTTCTGCAGCCTAATTTTAGTTTAAACTGGCATAATAGTACCATGCTTTTGTTCACTTGTAACTGCTGAAAATGATTCTTGCTTGCCAAATGTGTTGGGACTCAGTTTACTGATATATAATATTTAAGTTTAATATTGAATATTTTATTTTCCATCAAGGCAGACAAAAGAGGTTTTCAATAAGTGTACATATTTCATGAAAATATTAAGTTGTGCCAGCATTCCACGTTGGTTTCAAATACGTTAGTAGTTCCTGAGATGTAAGGTAAAAGGTTTTTTTTTTTCCCCAATTTCAACAATGTTTTCAAAAATGGCCTGACCAGAGTACTGTTATTAAGCATATTTTATGTTCGGCATAGCCACTGCCAGCATACCAAATGTTGTTTAAATAGGTCTAATGGGTCGACAGTTATGGCATACTTACATAAAATATTCATAAAACTGCCACTTGAAAATTAGTCTAATTTTCTCTCATTGTGTATCATGTTAGGTGCCCTACCACTGAAAGTATTTATATGTCGAAGTTGGTGGGAATCGGTTGAGCATACGGAGATATGATGTAGTTTATTGTTTCAGGCAACATTATCTTAGAAAATATTGTACATAAAGATATGTTGTAGCATAATTAACGTTAGATTTAGGTATTATCAGCGTACAAATTTCAGTTTAAATTGTTGGTTTGGCAAATGTGGCACACTGGTCAAAATATTAATAACGAAGCCATTTTGAAGATGCATGATACAACTAAATAACGTAATTTTAAGTTGTCTACAACTACTGTTTGAGTAATTCTATAAATATTATATAAAAGCATTATTTTTCAAGTTGCGACATCCCAAAATAGGAGACCATTGGGCATTAAAGTTTAATTCCATCCGGACATTGTGAATATTGAACATAAAATATTTGGTTCAAATCGGCTGAACAGTTTATGAGAAATATCATAGCACTAATAATTAATAGCTGCCATTTTGAAAAACAAATTATCTGGTACGGAATTAACTACGAAAGTAAGTTATCCTATATGTGTTTTATAAGTTGATCGAGTCAGGTATGATTCAGTGAAAAGTTTCAGGAAAGTATGCGTGCGTGCGCGCGCGCGCTCACACACACATACATACACACACTCACTCTCTCTCTCTCTTAGTCAAGAGAGAGACTCTCAGGCAAGAAGGTTATCACATAAGCGTATCTTTCTGCAATCTCTGTAGCGTAGTTGGCTACACACCAACGTACAGCGCAAGGAATTTTGAGTGAATTTTAGGTAAGGCACTGGTGGCAGTGTGTTTGCCTTGAATTTTAAATTAATTATTAAGAATATTTGACACTTCCTGGATAGGATGTTATGCTGAAATCATGCTCGGGCTGTATGTTTATCAAGGACATTTGTACCAGAGTAATAATTACAAAAACCCTATCTTTCCTTGGGAAGGTAGGCTAAAAATTAAGGGGAACAAATGCAGTTTCTGAAACTCCTATAATTGCAACAAAATCTAGGGAACAGGAACTTTTGTGTAGTATACAAAAATCGTGATTAGTCTGCAGACTCTATTTGAAGGTAATATATTTTTCATAATACTTATTAGCTTACTATAAGTGTATTTCTGTGTTGCACAACAATTTTTGTTCACGTTTATAATTTTGTGAAATTCTATCTATATGGTTTTGTTAGATTAATAGAATTTTAATATGTTTTGCAATATTTTAAGTTTCTTTCAATTTTTTTTGTTTTGTTTATAATTTACACCAATTTTTTTTAGTAATCATGGTTAGGTTTTTTCAGTTTCCAGTTTTTCTGTGGAGTTTTTGAGATTTCTAATGATTTTCCAATGTTTCCAGGGATATTCAGAGATATTTTTGTGATTTACCAGGATTGTCTGCGATTTACAGTGATTTTCTGAGATTTTCAGGGCTTTAATTGCGATTTACAGGGATTTTCTTGTGATTTTCAGGGATTTTCTGTCATTCTCAGGGATTCTCAGCGATTTTCCAAAATTTTCTGCAATTTTTAGGGATTCTTCGTGATTTTTGAGTGATTTTTTTTCCATTGCATACACTGATTTTCTTAGGTTGTTGCCCCTCTTAGATCCCTACATGCCCAAGCATTGCACTTGTACCCAAAATTAGCATGGCAGAAATACCAACCAGGGATGGTTTATTCTCAATAGAGTAGGTAGCAACCTCCTTGCTCAATTAGATGCTATGCCAATTATGATGCCTTGGACCCAACCATTCACCTATGTCTTCACGTATTCTGATGAGAACACCAATAGGATAAATAATACCCTATTTATAGGACTGAAATTTAAATTATGTGGTTTAAAAATATTGCTATTACATTTGTCAGTGATGCTAGCTCACCCAGGACTTTACAAGTATCAATTGGCCAAAAGTAAATGAAAAAGTCTCAAAGCACATAAAATAATTCTCAAGCTGACCAACAGTCCTCAAAAGCAAAGACAACACCAGGCAGCTTCAGTACTTGTATCTAACTTAATAGCTTAAAATAAATAACATGGGCTAAATGGCAGCAGGACAAAATACCTTGGTAAAGAAGTACATAGAAAGTTATAATTAATGCATCCATCATAAATCACCATACATGTGCTCACCATCATATTAGCTCATTTCAACTATCACCCTCTTAAAATTATGTCATTGCAAGAATTACTGTTTCAAATACAACACTGTGGTCATCATAAAAAAAGGACCAATGGGTAGCATAAGTTATACATACACACACTACACCTTATGAGCTGAACCCATCTCAAAGCATATACTGGAAAAGTAAATTTTCTGCCACTTTGTGGATAGTATAAATTATGACAAATACAATAACTTAATCTCTTACCAAAAAATATTATAAAAATGTAAGAACTTGCATGCTGGAAAAAAGAATTAAGTTATAAAAGTAAGTGTATATTATGACAATAAATTAAAACAGTTATTTTCAAGAGTTATGCTACCAATAAATATGAGTAAAACGAATTGATAAGAAAAAATTACAGGAAAAAATAATTATCACATTATAACTGTTGATCAACTTAATTTTCAGCAATGAAGCAAAATAGACATGATGTTTAACTAATACAAACATGACGATTAATGCTTCATTGGGAGCACCTACAAAATTTTTAACAGTTCAAAATATTTACAACAATTGTTGTACCATCAGGTTGGCAATGGCAGTTGCCAAGATGGCACCTAGGAAATTACTTGAATAATAAAACCTCTGTTTATAACTTGGTTTATACCGTCCATAACAGTATATGGTGGCAGCAGTGTCTGGTGTTGATTATAAAATGTCGTAACGAAACATCTGTTACTCCAGTTTCACAAACATCATGTCTCTTACTACAAACATGGAATTGCGGCAGGGAAGAGCATACCTAACCTCTATCCTCCACCTGCGATGGATTTTACCATACGTATATCATGGGAGGTATGGAAGAGAAGATTTGAGAGGTACGTTTCTGTGGCCGGACACAGCACTAAATCAGAAAGTGAAAAAAATTGACCTATGATATGTAATGGGCGATAAAGCAGAAGAAATATTGTTACTGCAATTTTTTGGAGATGAAACATTTATTCGTGGGTTTTATTAGGATGCACAACCTAAGTTGGACTTGGTTGATGAAGCCTTAATTTCAGATAATGCTTTTGTCAGGATCTGTTCACAAGGGAAGAGGAGAACACTCTTTAGTTCAGCAGCTGGATGCAATCTATAGAAACAATCTGCTTTTCTTCTTGTGAATGCTGTCAGCATTGCTCTTTACACTAATTGCTGTGGATGGTTCTTTGCCACAGGTAGAACGTTTCACAGATGGTCTGTGATAATTGCTGAGTAGCACATTTGAACACATGCGCTGCACACGAGCACTTGGAGCGTTCAATATTTGTTTGACTTTTCTGCAAACGATCAGCAGTAGGATGATATGGAAAAACATTGAGAAAGCTCTTTCTATTCCCATGACAGGTGTGTGCGAACTTATAAATATGAAACATCGGGTGATCTTGGCCCTCCTTTTTATCTTCGCTCTTCTATTGAGATGACAGCAAGAGGACAAGTTCGTTCAAGGCAGACAGCGGAGAAATGTCTGTTACCATGTAGATAAATAACTTGTATTTTTATATTATATATGTAGAGTTATTTGGTAGATGTTCTAGGGTCTGCACAACCAGTAGTTACAAGTAGTGTCCTTTAGAAATGTTAGTCAAGTCATGTCCCTTGCTTGTTCATGTACCGCAACTAAAAAATTAAGTTCAGACTTCAAGTTTTGTTAAATAGGAAACGTAAGCTATTCTAAATGAGTCTCTCAGAAATAGTTCCAGTATTTACGTTTAAACATTTTTAGGTACTGCGAGGCAGCTTGTCAATTAATTCTAAGCGAGTTAATTTTTGTTGAATCCTTGGCCATGACTATCTTCCCTCTTTGATGATTTTGGCATGTCATTCACTGTGTAAACAGAGATGTTCAGAATTGTAAACACGTTTCGTAGTTATTATTACTATTCTTGGATGTGTATTAAATTGAACCATGACCAAACATTTAATCTCTTCACTCTACAGGTAGTTAGCTACCCCACCCAAGGAATTATTATTTTCATTACTTTGAAACTTAACAATAACTGCAGAAAGAACTGCTGATCTCCACAATCATTCGATCCCCTACCCCTATGCCCTCACTTATCAGCATCAGTTTCATCCAGGATCTACTACATTCACAAATGTAATACAGGCTTTTGATGAGTACTTCATTCCCAGAAAAAGCATTGTCTTTGAACATTCCAGATTTAATTCACAAGCTGAACTGCCAGGGGAAAGAGTCACAGATTTTATCACAGCTCTCCATAATTTGGCAGAAAGGTGTGAGTATGGGTCACTGAAACACAAATTGATTTGCGACATAATAGTGGTTGGAATGTAAGATGTAAAAACCAGTGAACAACTTCAACTCTTACCCGAGCTTACCTTAGAACAGGCAATTCTGGCGGCAAAACAAGCAGAACTACAAAGCAGCCAGTCAGCAATGTTCCAACAGGAATATCGTCACCTGGAAGTAAATTGTGTGCAGACCAAAACACATTCTGGAACCCACCGTCTGCTTCATACAGTCGCAAATCAGTGCAAGGAAATAACGACCCAGCAGAAAAGTGCCAGTTTTGTGGGTTACGACTGCATAAGTGATCTAAGTGCCCAGCTAAAAATGCCCAGTGTTTTGGTCACTGGGCATTAGTTTGTAGAGCAAACAAATCTAGGGACCATGGTAAAGTGCACAATATTTCAGAAGGAATGAAACCGAGACAAGATGACAGTGGGTTCTTTCTAGGTACTTTATTTCTCAATTCGATTGGTACAAGTAAGTGGACAACTTCAGTTTATGTTGTAAATTTTAAAGCTTAGTTTGCAATTCTTAATTGATATTGGTGCTGATATTACTTGCATTCCTCTGAAGATTGTACCTCCAGAGCTGGTCCCCAGTTGAAGCAATGTAACAAAATTATTTCAGGGCCAGATGGGCTTGCCTTGTCCGTTAGAGGCTGTCTGGAACTTGAGCTTCTTGCTAGAGGTAAGACCTGTACAGTGGAGGTATATATCAGGCCTGATCACACCCATATAAGGAAGGCAGTGCTTGAAAGGCTTGGGAAAGGTCTACTTCCAAGGAGATCACTGCAAATTATCACTTATTGATAGTCTTGAAGTTCAGCACACAGGAGAATTCAGAAATGTTGAGGTACCATTAGAGTTCGCAGGTTTAACCTAGGGGTTGAGGAAGATGAAAGTGCAGGTAAAAATTGTATTAAAGAAAACACCAAACCATATGTGTAATCTAGAGTTGTAGCTATACCTTTACTTGGCAAGCTGAAAACAGAATTGAACAAGTTATTAAACAAGTGACTGAGCCCACAGAATGGGTTGCACCTATTTTAGTTCTCCCTAAAGGTGAGGCAGTGCATATCTGTGGAAACTACTCTGAATTAAACTACCATATCAGATGGCCATCTTTCCCTATCAGAAGTTTAGAAACCAAACTGGCTCAGCTTAAGGTTGCCAAATATTTTTCCAAGTTAGATGCCAACTCAGCTTTTTAACAGATGGAACTTGATCATGAAAGCCGGTTGCTTACTACATTTGTTACCCCTTTTGAGCTGTATTTATTTAAAAGTCTGCCGTTTGGGATTGTTTGTGCACCAGAATATTTTTCTTACAGGATCTCACGAGTTCTAGAGGGTATCTTAGGTGTGGTATTTCATGTAGATGACATTTTTATTTTTGACCCAACCATGCAAAGCATGACAATATATTTAGAGAGATAATGCATAAACTAGAGGATGAGGGCATTACACTCAAGAAGAGAAAATTTTTGTTTGGGGTTATACAGGTCAAATATTTAGTTATTCTGCTGAATTTAGAAGGCATTGGGACAGACATAGACAGAGTCTAAGGCTTTGCGAACTTTCTACAACCTTTAGATAACAGTGAACTCTAGCTGTTCCTAGGTTTGGTCAACTTTTCATCACAATTTATTCCAGGAAAATCAGAAATATAAGTCCTTTGTTTGCACTGCTAAAGAAAGTGGTTAAGTTTGAAAGGACAGATGCTCAGAGTTCTGCTTTGGAAAAAATTAAAACCTTGTTGTTCGAAGCACCCACCCTTGCCTTTTTCGACAAGGGTATACCAGTAACTAACCGCGGATGCAAGTTCATTCAGTCTCGGATGTTGTCTTGTACGGCAGTCAGGGATTTGGAGGGTGATAACATTTGGCTTCCCTACTCTTTCTGCTACTGAAAAGTGGTACTCCCTAATATAAAAAGAAACCTTGGCTTTGGCATGGAGAGCAGAAAAGTTTCAGCAATACTTGATTGGCATAACAGTCATCTTAGAAACAGACCATAAGCCTTTGCTGCAGATATTGCACACAAAATCTCTCTATGAACTCCCTCCTTGTTTGCATAGATTTTGTTTTTGTTTAGTGAGATACGACTATTCTGTTCAGTACATGCCATGGAAAGAGTTAGTGGTTACCAATTCCCTGTCCTATAATCTGGTGTCTGTTGTGGCTAGGGAACAAGAGGAGGAATTAAACACAGGAAGTGGAGACATTTGTACGGTAGGTCATTTCTACGTACCCAGTCACAGATTAATTTCTGTCACTTACTCAGTTAGGACAAGAGAAGGATCCAGTTTGTATCAAACTCAAGCAGTATGCATCAACAGGTTGGCCTAAATGGGGAGACCTGCCAGAACAAATGCATTTGTATTATCAGTTCAGACACAAGATCACTTTTGAAGAAAGGGTTTGTTAAAAGGGGCATGCTTTATCATACCTCCCTCATTGCAGGTTAAGTGTTTGCAGTTTATCAATTCAGGGCACCAAGGCATTACAATGTGCCACGAAAGAGCAAAGTTATCAGTGTGGTGGATGGGGTTATCATCACAATTGGAGAATTTAATATGCAACTGTCCCCAATGTGTGGAAGAACGGGTTAACCCAAGAGAGAAATACCAGAAAAAGCCTTTCCCATCTTGAGCTTGGCAAAAAAGTTGAAGTTGATATTTTTAAATGTAAGCAGTGGTACACGATTGTCACTGATTACTGCTCAAGATTTTTTGGAAATTGTCGCAATGTCCTCTAAGTTTGGCATTCCAGAAATAGTGCTAGCAGGTAGTGGTACTCAGTTTCTATCTGCAAGGTTAAGAAAATTTTCCTCTTTGTACAACTTTACAATTATTACATCCTCGCCGCATTATCATCATTATAACGGTAGAGTGGAAGTAGCAGTCAAGGTTGCCAAACAGCTAATAAAGAAAAATGATATTTCTTCCACACTCTTGGCATATCGCACCATACCACTTGAGAACAGGTTCAGTCCAGGTGAATTACTCATGAATAGACATTTAAAATCCACACTTCCGTTGCTACCATCCAAATTGTCCCAGCAGTTGATCATAAGAGGGCGCTGCAAAAGGAAAATAGCAAAATTTCTACACAGGCAGACAGGTACAACAAGCGACATAGGGTCAGACAACTAGAGGATTTACAAGTGGGAGACGTAGTTTGGATTAGCGATCTGAGGGAGTATGGCAAGATTAAACAAATAGGTCTTGAGCACACGTCCTATATAGTGCACACCAGTAGAGGTAGTTACAGGCACAACAGATGGTTTTTAGTACCTGCCTCATACACAGAGGGCAAGGTGGTGTTAATAGGTGGTTGTGTAACCCACAGGTTAATGAGAGGGAAACATCAACAAATGTGAACAGGGAGGAAAGTGAAGGTGAAGTAGATTTCAAAGGGTTTGAAATGGGTAAGGGGACAGTCTACAAAAATAGGTACACACCGGTACACTCCATCAAGGGAGGGCACTTCAGAGACAGAGATACGAAGATCTGATAGGCAGGTAAAACAACCTGAATGGCTAAGTGACTTCGTTAAATAGTAAGGGGGTTTTTGAAAAAAAATTTGTGCATTAAGTTTGGCATTAAGCAAAAGTTTCAGGCAGCGTAATACTTAGGTAACCCTTGGAGCAGAAGTGATTTGTAATTTGTGCACTTTGCCTATTGTAGTGAATCTTAGATGATACTGGTATTGTTTACTATTTAATATAATTGTCTGCGTATGTATGTTTGTAAACTATATGTAAACTTGTGTATGTTTGCACTTTGCCTACTGTAGTGAATCTTAGATGATACTGTGCACAGTTTACTGTATAGAAACTGTGTTGTGTACCAACGACCATATAGCTAAATATAGTTGTGTACTATGTAATTTATAGATGGTTCTCTAAATAAAACTTGAGAAGAGGGATGTACCATCAGGCTGGCAATGGCAGTTGCCAAGATGGCGCTCAGGACATGACATGAATAATAATGCCTCTGTTTGCAACTTGGTATTTACCTTCCATAACAGTACAGTTGTAATATAACTTATCTTCATATTAAACCAAATATATAAATGCATGGACAGTTTATGATGATTTTGAAGCATCAAGAGTCCAGATTCAACATTACTGACATTCTTGATACATGAATTTCAAATGTGATGTGTTAAGTTCAAAGAACTGAAGACAGCAACCAATCACCAGACTTTAGTTATAGTAGAAACTGCCATCTAGACCTTAACCGCAGTAATGGTGAAAAAAGGACTCCATGCAGTAGAGGTATTGAAATCCTCTGCACAGAAAGAATTGAGAAATTAATCCTAAGTTAAAGCAAGGATAAATAGTAATGTGTCTTTTGCAACACTATTTACAAAGATATAAATAGTGAAACTTCTAGCATCTTGCTTGCCAACACTACACTTTTGTAATTCACTAAACATCATAATTAAAAGAAAACAAAAATGTTAACTTCCTTATGGAACTACATGCTCTAAAGTAGATAACTCCGACACTTGCTACACGTCCCTAGCAGTCCACAAGCCACGAAGACTGAAAAGAGAATAGATATGAGTTCTGGTGGTGGGTCCAAAAAATGAGGTACTGGTAGTTTCAAAAACTGCCACTACATAGGGAGAGTATCGTGAAAGTACACAGAGTGCTGGTTCCTACAGTCTGTAGGACACTTTTTTTTGTAAAATTTCATGCTGTTATCCAAGAAGCACCGACAGATCATATCACTGCCGGTAACCTTCAGAAGATCAGAAGTAACTAACCTCAATGTAGCATGAAATACAATGCATAGAAATTACAAAGCCAGCATCCAACTTCTGCCTCTAGCAGCTGTGTCTGGCAACAGCCCAAGTCATCCTGCCTGAGCATGGCTTGTTCATGAAGGAAAAATCTTGACAGCCTCAAAATAAACAAAACTTGAAACAACTGATATAAAAAATAATCTATATGTAAGTAAAATATATCCAAAACCTACAGAAATTAATTAAATTCACATTCCAGTTCTTAAAAAAATTAAAAGAAATATGTGCTCATTTTTTTACAATTTAACAATTTGTAGTTTTAATGTAGTTACAAGTCACATATTCTGTTTTATGTGAACCTGGTGAATCACGGTAACCAGCAATGATATCTCCTAAGATGCAGGCCCAAAATATAACGTCATTCATTTTGATTACTGTTAAAATCACAACTAACAGAAATTTGGCTACTAGGCCTCTATATCTACTGCCACAATATAAGTGTTAAACTTATGAATGGACGATTGTTTGCAGAAAATATGAACATATGCTAAAAAATTTTGCATGATAAGAAACCCCATGATTGGGGGGGNAAGTTATATTATACCCTTAAAAAATGAATAACAAATTAAAATTTTTAACACATTACATTATAAATTATGTTATTCAATGACATACAAATACAGCACAAGATAAATATGCATATGTCGAAGAAACTTACACAAAACGTGTGTTATGAATAATAACTGTTTTTTTTGTGACTCAAATAATACTGTTTACATATTTGTGGCAATGGTTATAATTTTTAATTATGTGCTGTAATTCAAATACACTTATTTAAAAGTTAAATTATTCCCATAACAGATAAAAGCTTAAAAGTATAGGCAAATTAATATAGATCCCATATTTTTCACCCCTTAATTTAAAACTTTGTCTCTTCCAAAAGTTTTTATTGTTTATCCAATATAATTTTCCTTCTTTTTACACTTCCTCTTGCATTTCACAAGAATTTCTAATCCTCTAAATAATGTTAAAAAGGGTTTCACAATATTTACTTCCTACAATTTTAATTCACTTGTGTTACCATGAGTGAGCTCAGCCAACCAAATAGTGAGCTCGGCCAACAAAATAATTACGTTATTACTACCTCAATGCTGAAAGTTTCAAATGCACAACTATCAGTAATATAACACATTGATCCAGCAACAAATATCAACAGTAATATACAAACAACACACAATTCACTCATTTAAATTTAACTTTAATTCACAAACTGTACAGAAATTATAACATTTAAAACTAAATTAAAGTATAGATGTTATAACTTACGTTTTCAAGTGAAACCACCAATCTTCTTTACGTAAATTTAAGAAAGCCAAATTTTCAGTGATGAGAACTAAAGTCCAGAAAAGAAGCAGAATGAGCCCATGGCCTCGAGTAGGAACAGATGGTAGCAAAAAATGGCGCTCAACAGTGATAAGAAGGAGTGAGAAAGGGAAGACGCTCACTGCATACAGCAGTGACATTATCTAAAAAAAAAAAAGGAAAGAAAATATCTCAAAACCGTAACTACATTAGTATATTACCGTGTGTAGTCACAAATATGAAAAATATAAGATGAACCAATTTTAACCAAAGCAATACACTATTCATATCTAGTTCTTCCTAATAATTATAACAGGAAGTTAATATTTTTTTTGCTATTAATTACTAATAATCAAATTGTGATCAAAGCATATTAATTAAAAGTGATGTGATAATACAGTGACTGATAAATCACACTGAAATACATGAAAAGAAACATCCAGAGAAGAGTGAACCAAAATAATTAATGTTATGTCCCAATGAATTGACTGTTACTTAATACCACAGGGAGTATCTTCTAATGATAAAGTGAAACTGACCCTTGAAGCCACACATGTTCTTGGCCAACAAAAGAAAAACTAAGCACCTGAATACTTGCCAAAGCTACACGTGTTAACCCAAAACTTCACCCTGCATATTTCCTACTTTTCATAATACATATTTTGTCTTTTTGATTGAGGTTACTTCAAGCACAAGTTTGTATACAATGCCTTCATAAGAAAGTACCCAACTCATTACTGGTACTTAAGTAGTACAAGATTTAATGGACTTTTTTTTCAATGAACAGTTTAGTAATAACAATTTATTGTGAAAGTTTCCACAGAATACTGCAATAAAGTTTTAAAATAATAATATTATTCAGAAATATTTAAGAATATTCCCTAAACATTTCATTTTTAGAACAAAAATAATTATCACAGAATTCATATATTAATTTTTAAAAACAATTAAATTTTCTGCATTTAAAAAAAATTCTACAAATATCTCAAGGATCTTCTCTAAAATAAATTATGAATGTGTTAAAGAATTGTTTCATCCTGCATACAAAATCTTTAAAGTAATATCCTCTCAACTATCATATACGAATGTAAAAAAAAAATGTTTTGATAAAAACAAACAAGGTTTTAATTATGTCTATCTCAGTTACAAAAATTTTAGCATTTATCTTCGTGAATCAATTATTTTTTACTTACTAACAAAAATAACCAATTTTTTAATGCCATTTTGCAATAATATTTTAACTGAATAAACTATCTGTTCAAACCCATACTTACTAAACTCAACGAATGTCTTTGCAGATGATTTTCTGCTTTAATTTCAAGGTTTCCAAATAACTGCTCTAATACTGTAAAGCAAAAATTCTTTTTTACTTTATTCTTATTTACTCCACAAAAACTACACTTAACTGTGTTTACAGTGTTGTTTGGCCAGGACAACCTTTTGGTTGAGGAATGGTAAAGCATGATAATAAAATTTAAGGTAAGGTGTCAAAGTGGAACTAAACGTCAGTCATCACCAGCAGGTGGTGACATGATGGTGTTCATGAGTGAGTGATGAGATATGGGCGGCTCTTAAAATTGAGGTCTTGGGAGCAGACGAGGGTGAAGCGAGGTGAGAATATACCAGTGCCAGAACGCAAGGGCGGGGGAAACTGGAGATACCCGAGAAAACCTGCCGATAAGCGGCATCGTCCGGCACAATTCCCAAATGCAAAAACCTGGGTGGGGGGGGTGGAGGGAGGAGGTGACAGAGCCGGGAATCAATCCCGGTTTGCCATGGTGTGAGGCGAGTAGTTAACCACTACAGCTCTGGATAGTGTTGGTGTATCCTCAGGGTTGTGTGGCCGATCCCCAGACGTACTGCCACGTCTTCATTGAATTGCTTATGCTAAAGGTCCCGGAAATTAAAACATTTCTTCACAACATTAATCATTATGCCTGATTGTTGCAGGCCTATTTAAGGCTGACCTGCACACATGATATGACTGATCTGCTAGTTTAGACATATTGAACCGAAACTTAAAGGCTGAATAGGTAGGTAATTCTGCAGACTGCCAGTTACTAGAGTTCCATGCCCCTAAATGCCAATAGGCATTACTCGAAAATAATACATGAGGTACCTTAATTGTTGCATATTTTCCTTGCACAACTTTCATCATACTGCTCCACTGAAGCATGCTGAGAAAAAACAAAGACTGCAGATCCTCAGATTAAGCCTGCCCGGGTGGGCTGCACAGTGGCAAGGTTAACTCTACGAGTCTGCGTAAGTGAATTTACTGAAAACGTATACTTCCCTGTGCAATGTTACTCTCGGGGAAGGTGAGGTGCTTCTCCAGGCACGAGAAATGAAACAAGACGTTACTGATAACTAATGAGCCTACTTTCCTCTACATGGGTGAAAATAAATTTTTGTGAAGTTCTTAAAAGATTAGATGGTAGGTAGATGTTGACACATTATAGAAATGTGTATCATTAGAGATGAAACCAGAAACATGTGAAACAGTACCAAGAAAATTAAAATACACAAGTGATTTACCCAGGATTCAAATTCAGAAAAACTCGTAAAATTAAGCTAGCATACAATTAACTGCATCATGGAGGTAGGATTCGGAGCATCAAATTCGGATGTAATAAGTTTGAAGTTTTGAATGATAGGGTTTACTAACCTGAAATATTTACATGGCAATCTTTTTGAAAATAAGTGCCTGAGCCACTAAAAAAACATAAATTTACATGGCCCGCCATAAAGTAACTTAAGTAAAAAATATAGTGGAAATTGGTTGTTTGGTTTCCAAGATATGGCATAAAACTTAATTTTTTTTTAACAGGGCTATCTTATAAAAACTGCCTAAAAAAAAGTTTCTGTATACAATGTTACTAATAGATACTATTGTCATAAAAAGTTTGACTGAATTTGGTTAAATTGTTAAATAGATACGCCAAACTTATCTAAATATTTATATGGCCACCATTTCGAAAATCAATGTCTGGCCCTATTTAAATCATGTAACTTTACATGGCCTTCTGTAGTTGTGCAAAATTTGGAGAAATTTGTTGAATTGTTTCTGAAATATGGCAAAATGTTAAATTTATTCACCTGGCACTATTTTGCAAAAAAATCCTGCAAAAGAGGATCTCTGTATGCATAAATGATGATTCCAATTAATACTGCTTGCATACAAAATTTGGTTGAATTTTGTTGAAAGGTTTCATAGATATAACAAATTTAATAAATTATTTATATAAACCCTGTTAAAAATGCATGCCGCACTTAACACATGTTGATTAACATACCCTACTGTTGCAATACTTAGTGAAATTTTTGTACAAGTCAGTTGATTGGTCCTCAAGATAGTGCATAAAACCTCCATTGTTCATGTGATGATCATAAATGGAGGACAAAACGTTAAAGTAATAGCAAATTTTATGGTTGTCATAGATACAATATACAAAGTTAAATTTATATCTGTTACATAGTTCCGTACATATAGCACACTAAGCTAAGATATTTGTATGGGCGCCATTCGGAAAATAAGAGACTTTCACAGTTAAAACATGTAAATTAATAAGGTCTACCACAGTACAACTTCTTCACAAAATTTTAAAGAAATAGGTTGATTGTTTCTCCAAGATAAAACATAAAAACTGTATTATTTCATGTGGGGGCTATCTTACAAAATGGCAGTGAAATGAGACTTTGCATAGAAACATTTTGATAGATATAATTGATACTGTCAGTATACAAAGTTAAGTTGGAATTAATTTTGTGGTTTCATAAATAAAATATTTAAGAAAATTTTTTATATGGCCACCATTTTGAAAATAGGTCCCTAATTAAGTTCTGATTACTTACATTTACCTGGCCTATCACAGTATTACATATGTGCCGATGGAGAAAATTGGTTGAGTAGTTTTTGTGAAAAGCTTTTTTGTGCAAAAGCTTCATTTTTTCATGTGNATGTGCCGATGGAGAAAATTGGTTGAGTAGTTTTTGTGAAAAGCTTTTTTGTGCAAAAGCTTCATTTTTTCATGTGACCCTATTTTTCAATATGGCAAACCAACAACAATATGCACCTCTCTGAATTCAATGCTTACTACTTCTACAAAATTGGGTTTAAATCGGTTGAATGGTGTCCAAAATATGACATTACCCTAAATTTTTTAATGGCCACTATTTTGAAAGTAAGTGCTTGGCATCGTCAAAAACCGTAAAAGTCGGGTGTTCTCCACTATACATGAGCCGAGTTTGGTGAAATTTGATTAACGCGTTCAACAATTGAAAGGGGAGAGGAACACACACACAAAGAAAGANATGTGCCGATGGAGAAAATTGGTTGAGTAGTTTTTGTGAAAAGCTTTTTTGTGCAAAAGCTTCATTTTTTCATGTGGCCCTATTTTTCAATATGGCAAACCAACAACAATATGCACCTCTCTGAATTCAATGCTTACTACTTCTACAAAATTGGGTTTAAATCGGTTGAATGGTGTCCAAAATATGACATTACCCTAAATTTTTTAATGGCCACTATTTTGAAAGTAAGTGCTTGGCATTGTCAAAAACCGTAAAAGTCGGGTGTTCTCCACTATACGTGAGCCGAGTTTGGTGAAATTTGATTAACGCGTTCAACAATTGAAAGGGGAGAGGAACACACACACAAAGAAAGAAAAGAGAGAGAGAGAAAGAGAGACACACACGCACGCACACACACACACACGAAAGCAATCTCGTAAGCTTTTCTTTCCTTCGGAAAGTAGGCTAAAAAGTTTCTGATAACTAAGGGCTATTGCATGTCAAGGGCACCGCCTACTTAGAGGTTTTTAGCACGTTTGAAGCAGGGAAGTGCGGGTGCAATAAGGACTACACTGACACACGTGCCTGATGTCCCTTCGCTCTTACGCACAAGGTGCTGAACTGGCATGTAGTGTTCTCGTCATGCTGCGTGTACCTATGGGACTTTAAGCGGCGACCCTATAATTTTATTGGTGGAAAGTGTGTAGTAAAGTTCAATGCAGGTCTCTATAATAGTTTTCTATGTGTAAAACCAGTATAATATGAGATACAGCAGGGTGAAAAAGCCATTTTCAGCTATGTTGGAGGGTTCCGGAATAGTACTTATAATGGTATCATGGGGACACGTTTAACAATCTGGTAAGGATTTCAAACATACTGCAACGCAATTCAAACGACAGGTAGGCGGCACCCTTAAGGACTGGTAACAATGGGGAATGTGCCTGGAGTGTGCTGACGCATGCCGACCTCAGTGAGCACAGAACTCAGACTGGTGAATGGGTGAGTGAAGCCAACCACACAGTGAAACTACTACACTTGCTTAAGCAACACACAAAAACCCTTGCAAATATGTTTGAAAACACTTAAAAATTACAATTAATACTATTGAACTGAAAAACATAACTATAATAATAATGATATCAAAAGGTTACATTCAAAATAAAAACCTTGAAGCTGAATAAACTTTGAAAATGATAGTAAATTTGCTAGGGTTATCCCTCATGCAAAAAGCACGTCCTTTACTTTATTTAATTATTATTAAATTGATTTAAACATCACACCCTGCTATGATGATGAAAATTTCCCATACTTTTTCTGTGGCGCGCAAACATTTTCAAACCGCCATGTCAGACAGGTCTAACCCACCAGGAGGGGTGAAAGGCATACTAACCACAACACATGCGTACACTCATGCACTACACTGGGCACTCGCGTGTTCGTGACACTAAACTGATGTGCACTAGTGTAGTCAAAGCAGTGATTGGCGCACAGCGTCAGACAGTCTGGAGGGCAGGACTTCCAATGTCAAATGCCCCCCTCTGTGGAGGCAGTCTGTGGGCCGTGCGTTGTCTACACACAGTAGGTGCAGGGGGTTGACCTACGACGCTATGGTCACAGGTCATACTACACTTTAGTGCTTGTGCTGGTGAGTAGAAGCTGGCGGTGACTTTCGTGTGGACAGCCAGCGACTGCTTCTGCGTAGAAGGCCCGCTGCGACCACAACAGGCAGGATACACCTGCATAGTCATTGTAAACAGTGAGGAGGTGGTGAGCTGGCTGCGTCGCTGCTCTCATCGTCACCATCACTCGAGCAGTGGGATGCTCGCAGCACTTGCATCTGCCAGTAGTGACCCCAGCTTGGTTATGCAAGAGGGGAGGTAACCATCATGCACTTGTGTGAAGTGGTCGTATCCAATGCTTCAGCGCCATCCCAGTGTGTTACCTCCTCACCCACGGTGGACGAGCAGAGAGCGCACCCTGTGTCACATGACTGGGCAGCTGGGCCTTCTCTATATGGTGTTAGGGGTCCATATAACGTGCAGCCCAAACACACAGGTAGAATGCTACCACCAGACAGTTAAGGTAAAGGGGGGGCTGTCACCCCGATCTACAACCAGATGTTAAGATGGAAAACAATGCAGAGTGTTAAGCCTAGCATAGGGCTTCTCTTCAGACGAGCATGGACACACTGTGGGTGTAAATCCGGATAGTTTCGATGAGCACAGTCAATAAATAAATTACAAGAATTCTCAGAATTAGTCAAGATATCTAAAGGCATTGAATAATTCAAGTTAAGCTATAT
Organism: Clitarchus hookeri; assembly: GCA_002778355.1. Classification (NCBI taxonomy): domain Eukaryota; kingdom Metazoa; phylum Arthropoda; class Insecta; order Phasmatodea; family Phasmatidae; genus Clitarchus; species Clitarchus hookeri. The sequence goes on along the minus strand of NQII01001958.1, from coordinate 141,446 downwards.
TATGGTTCACTTTGAGGGCCACTTCTGTTTCTGGGTAAGATCATTCAATACACCTCATAGTAAAATCAACGTTTGAACATTATTTTAATTGCTAGATCTGGATCTCCTCGAACATCACGACAGATCTCAGACTGACCATTTGCAATCCAGCGAAGTGTTACTGAAGATATTCTATGGCAATTCTCACATCTAGCAGCACATGGGGCATTAGGGGGTGTGTCAGTTTCACTTATAAAAGAAACTCAATTTTTCAAAAAACATATTTATTAACTGCCACAATTCACTTATAAATACACCAATTCACCGTACTAAGTTGTTAATACATTATAAATCTGGTTACAAACATGCATAATTTTCCCTTATCCCGTTATGTACATGCTACGAAAATACCCTAAAACAAAATTATATTAATTAATTCTACACCTGGTATTTTTGCTAATGGGCCTCATTAGACACACTACTAACAACAACATTGAGACTACGAAGTTTACATCTGATTATGTACTTGGCGTTGCTCCAAATTTTAGCTTATTCAGAATACAAAAATAATTACACCACGCACAAGCGAGGCAGGGCCAAACTTCTTGTGAACACTTAGGGAGCTCACACCATTACTCTGAATAGTTAATACTTTACCTAACCAATAAGTCGCAAGTAATTCTACTTCAACTGTTAACAGGGTTATTTAATGGTGCCAATTTTAGTAGTTACTTTATACAATCCTTAAGATTAATTACATAATACGACGGACGGGCGCCCCATCTCGCTGATGGCAGACGACTCTCCCCAGCCTAGGTCTAAGACAATACAGATGTCCTAGCGCGTGCTGCACACCCTGCCAGACTTTTCACCTCCTTGGCTCTTCCCGCATCCTTAACGGCTGGCGTGCATGACATCCTGCACACTCTTGCAAAATTAGCATTCAACGGTGCGGCGAGGTTGTGCACCAAACGGAAAGAGAGTCATGGCTGTCCTCCAAACGTGGGGCATGCACAAATATGCTGTAAGCAATTCTTATGAAGAGGCAATCACCTAACCATTTACACATCATGCGGTGGCGGCGGCGGTACCAGGCGGATACCACTAACACAGGGCCGCCATATCTCAATGAATAAGATTGTCTCAGTGACGAATTGCTGGTCGGAGTCAAGCAGAAAAGCCATCCAAAATCATGTGCTTTTTAAGGCCTACTTTCTAGCAGCCAAATGCCCTCATTCCCATAACCTTACTGACTACCTTACTTCATTATTCCTAGCTCTCGTGACCTCTGCCAGTTATCTGTGCCTAAAACATCTCCAGTTTCTTTTGGGAAAAACTAGGGCTCTTGGTGGAACCTCAGTTCCCAAAATTATATGAACACTACTACAAAGATACAAAATAAATACCCTAGCTTTTACTATTGTGCTTAAATTATATTAACATTTGGGCTTTAGACCAGTCTCATCACACAGTATGCCACACTATCCCAGGCTCTACAGTGCTACTAAACTCGCAGCGGTACATGTCAGCCCATAAGCTCATCGTATATAAATGTCCACACGTCTGCAGGCCTCCATGAGACAGATATACATATGCACATCCTTCTCCCCATACTGGTCACTGCATGTAACGACAACCAGCCTAATAGTTGCGGAGAAGTTTTACCATACACATGGCTGAATACTGCTGCTCCCACTTTACAAGTGGTGTTTTAACTGACTGTACCTATTTGGTTTACGACAAGCCTGGCCTCTCAGGGTCTACATCTGTATGAGCCATTGGCACACCAATCTGGTCACCGTTATATCTTTGCCCATCGAATGTCTCACTGATCATATTTAAATTCACCCTACTTCTATTACGTTTTACCAATACTTCTGCTATATACCAGCATTGCGAGATCCTACTACAACTTTACTTGTACAATTAGATAAAGTGATTAGAATAACAGCTTGGCCTGTTCTTAATTACCTTTTTTTTTTTACGTTTTTCTAGTTCCACCAATAATTTCTAATCACAAAAAAATCTCTTATATCTTACAGTCTTAGTTTTCTTCATCTCCATACATGAAATAATTTTTTTAATTTATGGAACACTACCTCAAACAACATCAAAATATTTCCTGAATTAACAACATTCTATTCTTAGTTAAAACACTGTTCATTACAATCAAAATCAAATCTAAATCTTCTCACATTGCATACATCCTATCCTTACCTCAAATATTAAGTATTACAACCAGAAATGTATTTACATACCTTACATTGGGTACACCATTTCCTTACTTCAAATATTCTGCATTACAGACACAAGAAATCTACTTTGCTTGGAATGCCTGCATTAACAACACCACATTTTCAAAATTATATGGCTCAAAACTCAGCTTCGCCATGGGACAAAGAATGTAATACAAGCACTACATTATTTTCTAAACGACATAATTCAAAACTTCAACATTTAGAAAAGTCTTTTCAATTATTTCAATTTCTCTCTTCCTCAGCAGCATTTTCGGTATTTTCATTGCAAACAGAGATAGGTTCTACTCGCATCTAGAGAACTCTCCTACCAGGTGAGGATGCATATCTAGGTTCATGGTTCTTGCCTGCCTCCCTTCACTCACAGAAGTTGTGGAGGTATAATATTTCTTCGTAGATGTGGCTGTTCGCAACATCATGGGAGTTGCCTCAAGGTTGTTTACTCTTAAGGTAATCTCTGTAACACTTAGAAATTCAGTATGAACAATTCAGCAAAACCATTACACTCAATACCAACTGCAATGTTAAGACTAAGATCACATATTTATGATGGGATTCACAGCAATTTTTAAGGGATTTATAATTCAGTGAGGGAAAGATCCTCTTTTTCTAGAACCTTCAAAATTCCTACATTAGTCGAGTTATTATATTAACTCCCTACTTTCACATCATCTAATGACTTCTGGAACATATTAGGGATTATCTGAATAGAAATTTCATTTGGGATCATCTCAATTGAAGTCTGACCTGAGGAATGGGTTAATAAAATATATTCCTTACTGTGGTGACTATAGCACAGGTAGTTCAATAATACTATTACCATGCAAAGTCTTAGATTCTGTGGGTTTATTTTGTTGGGCATCGCAAATAAATTACGACATCAGCAGGATATGTAATGCTGTAAATCCAGGCATTTGTTTCAGTTATTTCATAAAATACAAGGAAATAATCTGGGAGTACAATGACTTGGCACAATTTTTCACTATAAGCATGATTTTCTATAAAAAGGTTATACAAACAAGACTGTCCTTCATGACTCCTTAGGAGTACTTCAGGAGGGCAAATTTTTACAACAGAATCCTGACATTTTCCTAAATCATTTGAGGTAAGCTTAAGAAATGATAATTTGTCATTAGAAATGGCTAAATATTTATTTAAACTACCAATTTGTAAATATGTACTGTTATCATTTGCCAAAGTAGGTAACTTACTTTTTTGTACAACGATAAGAGGCAGTTTTAGAACTTGAGAGGTAGCTCTACATACCTTAGGGTGGTACCTGTAATGGCTGTAGGCACTAATGCTAAACTGTAATAGGGGTAGATCTCATCTGTCTTAAGATTAGTTAAGACTGACAATCCTGCAAACTAATTTTTGCTATTAAAATTTTTTATTATCTTAGCTGGAGCCAAATAATAAGAAGATAATTTTCCCAGACTAGTCAAGTCTAGTGTTCGAGTAAACAGTGTAACAGGACGGTCTCCAACATTCTCATTGCGAAATTTAAGTTATACATTAGGCCTAACTGCTGACGAATATAGTTAACTTCCTTTCCAAAGGCTTCTTGCTAACTTTTCAGTTTGGTACCTATCACATTTTCTGTTAATGACAATGTATGTAATAACATCCTATACCTTACAAATACTCCAAGAATCTGGTTAAGGAACGTTAATTGCTCTCTTACTGCATGGACTACTTCTTTGTTACAGTTTGTCAACAGACTAATTTTTTTTCGACAATGCTTCTAAATTTACTTTCAGACATAGTCCCTAACAATATTTTTCAAATTCTCTACCAATGTTTAATAATCCATGCCTGTTCCTACTAGATGGTTGCAAGGTGCTCTTAACATTATTTATAGCATCAAGAATTTTTCCAACTTCCGCATCTAGCACTTCAATTTCTCGTAAAAATTACTTCCTTCACAATTATGGTCAAATTTTTACTCTCAGTTTCCAACTCGGTTACAAAGTACTGCCTAATATGATCTACAAAGATCCGGAACTGTTCAACTGCTGCAGTGTAGTAGGCGATATCCATATTGATGACAAGGACTCGCCAGTTAAAGACGGTTCATGATTAAATGAGCACTTTGGAAATCAACCTCTGAAAAATATCACTGCCTGCATATATATTAACAGGCACACTGAGTGTCATGCACTCTGTTACATATTTCACATATGGTAGAAGAATACACAATGTGCATACAAGTAGATCTTAAGCAGGGCTTTCGAAAGTGCTCAGTTTACAGTGGACAGCCTATATCAACACATTACCTTGCTTATTGAATGTTATTCCCAAAGTTAAGTGCTGGTTTGCTGCTTCGGTGATTTTCTTGTCGACTGCATCCACACATTTCAGCATCATCAGACTCCTAACAACTACGAACACAAAAAATGCACATAGTATCCAACATAATCAAGACATGACCCATGGTAAATCTGGAACGCGTGCCTTATTCCTTAAGGCATACCCATTATTTTGTTCTGGTTGTGGTTCTATCACAAGTGAGGGAAACTCGACCTGCCTCCTGGTGAGATGTAGCTATAATGGGAGGGGGTGTTTTCCGTTTATCTCCTCTTATCCCCAGTTCATTATTGTACATCTTTCCCTTCTTCATCTATCTCTTCCTTACATTCTCTATCATATTGTCCCTGTTGCAAGAATCCCAGCCCCTTATAGGATTTGAAACGGTTAACGTGAACATGCCGAATTTAATTACCGTGAATAGCTTTTATCCTACCATTAATTGGAGAGGTTTTCTAAATGACCCGGTATGGTCCTAACCATTTTTGAATAAGTTTCTTGTTCAAGACTTGTGGCACCACTTCATTCTTTAAATAGGCCCTATCACCAACCTCTATAACATGCCTTCTTGATAAAGTGATACTCCCTGGTATCTGCTGTTCTCCTAAGATTTTCCCTCATTATCTCAGACGATTCCTACAATTATAACAAGAGTTCCTATGCATAATTATTTTCTAATGTATAATGAATGTGTCTGGGTTGCACAATATCATCAAATGGAAGGTTTATATCCCAATCAAGTACCAAAAAGAAGGGGGTTTCACTGCTGATCTAAGGGGTGTGCTGCGATATGCCAACAATGCATAGGGCACCTATTTGTCCCACGTCCGCTGATCCTTAACAAAACGAGAAATCCCTGTAATGAAAGTTTGATGGCTCCTTTCTAGCTGTCCATTACATGTGGGGTGATATGCAGTTATTTGAAATTTATTAACCCTCAAAAGTGCATAAATTTCTTGCATTAATTTAGAAATGAAGTTTGATCCTCTGTCAGTCAAAGTTGTTTTGGGGCACCATGCCAAGATACTATCTACATTACAAAAGCTCTAGCTATTGTTTTGGACTTCTGGTCTGGAAGACAGGTTGCTTCGGGAAACTTAGAAACGGCATCTTGGAATGTCCAGATATATTTACTGGCTCTATCGGTAGAGGTTAGGGGTCCTACAGGACTCTCAACTTTGGCAATAATTTAACATCCTTTTACATATTTTCCCAGAAGAAAAGAGAACACTCCAAATCATACATTCTACTTATGCCTTGGTGTCTTGCAAAAGGCAGATCATGGTAATTGAAAATTACTTTTAATTTAATTGTTTTGTGGACAACTAACTTGTCCTCCCTTTCATTCCTCGACTTATGCTTATACAATAATTTAACATCTAAAAAGTAAAGGTATTCCTCTCTACCTTTTTCCTTAATTCACTGATTGCAGAGTCTTTGTATTGTTCCTCTCGAATTCGTTGCTGGTCCCATGTGGGAGTAAATGGAGGGGAAATAGCATGAACTGGTATCCTTGACAGTGCATCAGCATTAAAATTATTTTTACCTGCCTTGTGTTTTACCACAAAATTATATATATTCAGACAATAACAGTGCCCATCTCAACAGCCTTGAACTGGACTCTTCAAAGCTTGGCAGCCATCACAACTGTCTGTGGTAGGTCACAACAGTGAACTTACGACCATATAGGTAGTACCTGCCTGACTTCCGTAACGTTTTTAGGAGGGGGATACGAGCAAACTGCACTAACTTTCTCCAGGTCTTTCTGTATGCCATCCTCGGATATAATGTGGCCTTGATACTTGACAGTCTGTAACATAGAACTACATGTTTCAGTTTTAATTTGATAGCCCTTAATCGCTCAAAATCAATTAAAAATTATTTTGGTGCTCCTCTTTCAATGTTGAATAGAAAAAAATGTTATCTAAATAGAGAAAGCACACATTTTGTATCAACCCAGCTAGGGTATTATTGTTCATCAAGCGAGCAAATGGCATTTTCAAACAATGGTAATGACCATCTGGAGTGGAGAAGCCTGTTTTCTCCTGGTCCTCTGGCATTACCTGGAATTGCCAGTACCCAGATACACACTCTAATGTTGAAAAGTATTTGACACCACCTTAAAATATCAAGCATTTCATTAATTAATGGCAGTTGACACACGTCCATTTTTGTTACGCTATTAAACTTACATAAATCAATACATAGGTCTCACCTTTACGCCTATATCAGGCAACACCTTGTCAGTACACCCTAACTTTTGACCTGATTTTAAAAACGCATCATTGTATTTTTGCAGCGGTTTTTTTTTTTTAAAGGTTAGACATTTACTTGTGGTTTTCTTATTAAGATGCAAAACTTAAGTTGGACATGAATGGTGAAGCCTTAATTTTAGGTAATTCTTTTGTCAGGATCAGTTGATACAGGAAGAGAACACACTCTTTAGTTCAGCAGCTGGCCATGGTCTTTAGAAACAATCTGCTGCTACTCTTGTAAATGCAGTCAGCAATGCTCTTCGTTCTAACTGCTTTGTCTATTCCAGCAGATAGAAAATGTCTAAGATTGTCTGTAATATTTGCTGAGTGACACATTAGTGCATGTGTGAGTGGAGTGTGATGCTGAGTGAGTTTCCTTTCTCACTCCTGTGTGTGCAATGCAATATTTTTCAAGTTTTCTTTGAACGCTCAGCAGTATGATGAAGGGGAAAACATTGAGAAAGTGCTTTCTATTCCCGTGACAGATGTGTGCAAGCTTATAAATACTAAATATTGGGTGAGGGGGGGGGCCCTCTTTTAGCTGCTCATTTGCTTCTTGTCTCTACTGAGAAGAGCAGGCTGTGTATGAGATGGTGGCAAGAGGACAGCACTTTTTAAAGTGCTCCCAAAAGGCATTAACCAAAAATAGATATATTTTGTTGCAACCACAGATTGTTAACTTTTGATGGTGGTGAAACCTATGCACTGTGTTTATTAATCACATGACAATGTTTATATTAAAAATTGGCCAAAAAAAAAAATTAACAGGGCCTTAAGTGCTCATTTTACCGTGAATAGCCAATAAGTAACTTTTATTTTTCTGTTATGTTGTTAGAGTTAATTGGTTCTCGGGCCAGCACAACCAGTAGTTATAAATAGCATCCTTTAGAAATGTTTCAGTTAAGTTGTGTCCCTTACTCACACATGTACCATAATAATTATGTTAAGATTCTGGGTTTTGTTAAATAGGTACTGTTGGCTAGACTAAAAGAATCTCGGCAAATGTTCCAGAATTTATGGTTAAACCTTGTTTAGGTACTGCATGGTGCTCTAAGATTCTATTTTGAGTTTATTCCATGACTATCTTCTTTTCATAAACTTGGTGTGTCTTTCAATGATTTAAAATAATTTAAAAAGAGACTTTTCAGGATTGTAAAAAAATTTAGTGGTTATTTGTTACGTTTATTTGATGTGTATTAAATTGAGTCATGAACCAAACATTTAATCTGTTTTTTCACTTAGGTAGTTAG